>JASGXE010006925.1:0-48972 GCA_030068105.1 Sinentomon sp. SZTP_YWyxl | reverse complement strand
GACGCGAGATACAACCGTTTAATACATTTTATCGAAAACTGTTCTTTTCCCTTCATTCTCTGGGGACTCATTTAACTTATGACCCTTAGCTCTCGCAGCGGTCCACGAAAACGACGGTGAGAAAAATTGCGAATTTTTTCCTACAGAGAACCCATAATTGGCTGTGCCATATCTGGACAGTTCAGGCCAAGTGATATAAATATGAGTTCATAAGGTTTTCAGTCTATTCTTGCAATTGCGGCCATGCTTTTCAACTCCTAATCTGGTGCAGATTCATTTTTCAGTTCTGGCCAAATGATACGTTTTTCAACTCGCATTCGCTCAGAACGACATCTATTAATAGACTGAGATTTCTGAAGATTCAGTACAAGAGACAGAAATCACACCTGTGTAATCCTTCATTTGTCCGATGCCGCCTCACGGCTCCGTGCTATTCGCAAAATCCAGATGCAAATGTTTTACCTTGCTATGTAGAGGGTGTCCGCAGATTCATCTACATCGCCAGTTCTCTGATAGCATTCACAAGGAAGGTTCTTTGGGCAAGCATCCTCCGGTTTGAATCTGAAGATTCACGAGTCCCGCAGTTCAAATGTCATGTCGCGAACCATGCGGTTTCACGGCGTTGGTTTCACGTGGACAATGGCCAAACCCGCAGGGCAATCCCTAGGTCGGACAACGCAGGCTGAAGGATTGTCCTGAATGCCGAAACTCGCGTTGATTGCGCAATTGATTGCTCTTGCATTTATGCGTCACAAGGATTTGGCGCTGAAGGGCGGGGGCACCGGCGGAAGGAGGGTCCCTGCGGTATAGGACGCGCTCCCCGGATACCCAAACATGCGCTCATCAACGTGCGTGGCCTTGATATTTCCACCGCTATTTCCACAGCTGCCAATAGATAATAGTTCGCAGCAATCGTACGCACATTTCTGGGTCGCTCTGTACATCGGGGGATGAAGAGCCGTAGCCAAAAAGGGGCGGGGCTATGTGCCAAAACACTGGCGCCTCATTGGCGGGGGACAGCGTATGTTTGTTATTTTTAAGGTTGTTTACGAGTGTAAAAATGTGATATGAAAATGAGTTGCCAAGTGAAGATGGGATGAGGTAATCGCGAAAGGTTTGCATGGCTTGGCAGCAAGCGAGCAAATCAAGATCACGAGGGAAATGTTCTAGAAATTTCTGCGTAATTTTCAACTTGGTTGCTGAGTGAAAATGGATACAGTGTTGCTGGGAGAAACGAAGGATGATCACATTGACTTTGACAGAGGACAAAAGGGGGAGAAAGTGGGTTATATTTTGCTCGCTTGCTGCCAAGCCATGCAAACTTTTCGCGATTACCTCATCCTATCTTCACTTAGCAACTCATTTTCATATCACATTTTTACACTCGTAAACAACCTTACACTCTGATCCAAAAGTATCCCTACTACGCACGACTGCCATGATGTTTTGTGGCGATTGCCGCCACTTATTCTAAATGGCGCCTGAGTTTACCTATAATAATGCGACCTCCTAAGTTCGATGACTTTTTGGTATCGAGAGAATATGGCGCCGAAGTTAATAATGGACTCCTGTGCCAGATGACATTCGTCGGGGGGAATGTTTATGAATTGTCTCTCGCAGAGAGTTTGTGGGAAATACTTGAAAACTTTTGTAGGTGTTTTTGCGGGCACCACATGGACGCCTCCAAACACTAAATTCGGTTTGGAACACAATTTTTTTAACATGGGCTTAGACAGGAACTGTTCTTTTAAGAACATCAATGGAACACTTGGTCTGTTATTGCAACACACTGAGTGTTCCATTTCCAGCGATTTGAAACACTTAAGGCGTTCCAATGGAAACATTGGAACACTTAAGGTGTTCCAAATCGCTCATGTGTTCCAAATCTGTGACAGGAATGTCACAGATTTGGAACACTCGGCGTGTTCCAAGAACACGCGAAATGTTCCATGAATGTTCTTAAAAGAACACTTCCTGTCTAAGCCCATGTTAAAATATAGTGTTCCAAACTGAACTTCGTGTTTAGAGTATGGACACCTCCAATCACAATGGAGGGCAAGAGTGGCACAATTCGCTCACTAACTTCTGGGGGTATACCTATTCTGCTATATACAAAAGGAACATGTAGCCCTTGCATATATGTTTACACTGTAAATTCTGCAGCACACAACTTGAAGAATAAAAAACAACCTGTAATCAAAAGGGCAAATGTCGAAAATACCGGAACATGGGTTCCTAGATAAGAAAAATAGTGAAGCTTGCATGATGCCTCCGTTGTATCAGAAATCAAAGGTTTCCGCTGGCAAAATAGGTTGACTCACCAACTGTTTGCAGCACCCAAATGAGCATCGAAGCCCTTTGGGCCCTTGGTGACAAAACGTTCATCGTTGGACATCCCTGCTCAACATCGTTGATTCATTCATTCACATTTTTGGCGTGTGATGGCCGACAGAACGAAAACGCAACGATGAAACATGTTTGGCTTTTCCAAAAAGAGAAAATACGGTTTTGCACAAAGATTGGGTACAGTGGGAAAAGTATTAATCAACCCACATATGCATGTGTTTTCCATTTAACTGTAGCCGCATTTATCCAAGTAGAAATAAAAGAGCCACATTTGGCATGATAAAAGTTATTTTCGAGCTAAACTCTTTATACAACGTTCATCTCAGAGGGTTTGCAATCGGAGTTTGCACCCCCCAAAAACTCCAAATGTCACTCAAGGGTCCAATTCCAAACTCGCTTTGAAAGCAAGGGTCCACTCAACAACTCCCATGATGTGTCGAGCAGCTTTTAGGCGCACTGATGGCATTCTCACAAGTCGTCATCAGAAACAAACTGCATTGGCGGTTTCGCCAATCGCAACACCAAAAGCCGAAGACACCGAAAACCATCCAGAGACAATGATCGCTTTGTTTGAATTGGTTTGGATTCAACTTAAACGTTTTCACAGGTTCGAACGTTGTGCACGACTGCATGGGCGTCGAAACGGGAAGATATTGGTCGACAAGTGGGGCCCACAAAGACAGATGGGACTTGTGACAGGGATAGAATGGACAGAGGTGGAATGGGGCAGCAGATGTAGAAAGGGACTGGGGTAGAATGGGACGGAGGCAGAAAGAGACTGGGGTAGAATGGGACAGAGGCAGAGTGGGACTGGCGTAGAATGGGACAGAGGCAGAATGGGACTGGGGTAGAATGGGACAGAGGCAGAAAGGGACTGAAGTGGAATGGGAATGAGGTAGAATGGGATTGGGGCAGAAGTAGACAGATGCCGACAAAGAAATCCTGCCTTAGGCCCATTCTGCCTCAGTCAAACTATCCCAGTCCCCCGGCCCAGACAGATCGGGCAGAAAATGACTGATAACGTGCGGCAAAGCGATGGTTCCCATACTGCTTTTTTGGGGTCACGTTTCCCACGCAGCCCCCCGCAATAAGACATCTTGTGACGCTGCAACGACCGGTGAGCTTTCCCAAAATCATTTTCAATAATGGGTTCTTCACGAAAGCACCTCTGACATTGTTTGTGCTCAGCTGAGTTGTTTATGCCTTGATTGTGTTGCTGAATTGCTAACCATTTTGGGCAATTGTCTCACATTCGAGTGCAGATTTTCTGGCTTGATCGAACCACACGAAGAATGCGACTTTCGCGAGTAACTGTATCGACTTTTCATTACGTGGGTATATTGCGGGAATTCTACTGCTTTTCCTTCAATAAGCATAGATACTGAGAGCGAAGTTCCCTTCAAGCACTCTTGGGAGCGAGGCTTTGATTTCCATCTGATGAGTTCAGAGTTTTAGACCGGATTTTCATTTGTTGCAGTAATTCTGATGATTTCACTTCAAGCACTATTGTGAGCGAAGCTCTGATTTCGATGAGTTCACAGTTATTGGCGCAGGTTTTCAATTGTTGCACCAGAATACTGGTGCTTTTACTTCAAGCAATCGTTGAAATGAAATTTTGATTTCTGTGATGAGTTCACAGTTTCATGAGTTCCTCCTTCATGAGTTCATGAGTTCTGTTTTCAGTTCAGCAACTTCGTCAGAGGCGAACAACATGACGGAACGTGTTGTGGGTTGTCTTATATCCTTATTGTGGCCTCAGAGGTTTGTTAGCGAAAAGACTGACAAATCGGGCGAAAGTCGCTCCAGGACGACCCACGCTCGTACATGCACCAAATCTTGTCCCATTCTCAGCAGTCGTCAAGAGCCGCGTTTGACAAAACTGCGATCGAATCTCCGTTGAATTTTGTCACGATTCACTCCTCGTATAAACACGAATTTATTGATCAACACAATAAAATGAGAGATTTAACATTCGAGATTGCTCTGTGCAGCAAATGTGAAGAGTCAATGCGAATGATCCGAAAATGATTTTGGCGTGGGAGAGAAAATAATATTAGAGCTGTGGGAGAATTGCCAACATTAAACGAATAGGCCAACCAAAACGAAGTGGCAAATTCAGGAGATATAAGACAATTGACATCTTTTGAAAAGACCGTGTTTAGGAATAGGTACAGACTTCAGGAGGAAAACAACAGCAATGAAACTGTCAAAAACCCAGAAAAAAAGAGAGGCAAAATCAAGCAGTCTATAAAAAGAGGCAAACAAACAGACGAAAAAAGAGGCAAAATCTAACAGTCGAAAAAAGAGGCAAAAGAAAACTGATTATGAGAAGAGGCGAAAGCAAGCAGTCCATAAAAAGACGCAAATGAAAACAGACTATTGTAAAAAGAGGGAACAGAAAATAGGGGTCATGCTCGTTTCATGGGGGAGGACATCGCAAGATGGTCTCTCCATGGCAGAGTGTCCGCCGTCACGGTTTAATATGGGAAATCATCGGCGATGTCCCCCTCAATAAACGACTGGAAATCTACATGATGCAGCACATGAATCACATGCTTGCTCAATTGCAAGTGGGAGGTTGGGTTAGGTTAGGTTAGGTTAGGTATGGTCAGGAAAGGTTGCATTGAGTTAGATGAGTCAAAAACTTTGACATTGGGGCCTTAAATTCAAAACGTTTTTCCTCATTCATCGAACGTGCAATGACGACCAACAGCGGCAAAGCATTCTGGTCCTACCTTAGCACCAAGCGATCTCACACCCCATCACCTAGCCTAATTACCACTACAGGTGATTCCGTCGATGACGACCATTCCAAAGCCAATCTTTTTTGCAATGTCTTTGAGAATCTCTACTCGCCTTCAATCCATTCCCAAAAGGCAATTTCTAACTCATCGTCTGTTCCACATCCCCTCCCTGTTCCAAATAATGCACCTTATGATCAGCAAATTGTTGGCTCTAATTTTTCCCTGCCATTTATCACTCGCGGTGGTCTCTATTCGAAGATTGTCTCTGCTTTGCAGCATCTTAAAAGCTCCAAATCATCTGGCCTTGAATCTATTCCCAACACGTTCCTGAAATTTATTGCCGACATACTTGCCCCATTTCTAGAAATTTTGTTCATAAGAATTTTCGAATCTTCCCATTTCCCGCAAGCATTTAAAAATTCTGCTATCGTGCCTATCCTGAAAAGTGGAAAAAGTCCAGCGGACCCTCTCTCCTATCGCCCAATTTCACTCCTTAATGGCTGCAGTAAAATATTTGAACGCCTTATTCATCAAGAAATGCTAATCTTTTGTGACTCGATGGATATTCTCTCCTTTTGTCAGCATGGCTTTCGGCGAGGTTTTTCGTGCACTACTCAACTTCTGGAATTTGTGCAGGAAATTGCTGAATCTCTTAAGTCAAAAATTCCCGTGCATGCAGTACTCATTGACTTCAAACAGGCCTTTGACCTTATACCGCACTCTTTTCTCTTGTAAAGGCTCCGTTCTTATGGATTTCCCTTGCCACTTCTCTCACTTCTAGAAAGTTATCTAGCCAACCATCATTTCACCATATCCTTCAATGGTATTAAATCAAGACTATCCAAACCGATAATGTCCGGCGTTCCCCAAGGTAGTGTCTTAGGTCCCTTCTTTTTATGGTTTATATAAATGAACTTCCTCGCGAGGTAAGTTGTAGGATCAGAATGTTTGCCGATGACGTCGTCTTATACTCCCCAATTTCTGTGCGTGAAGATACTGCGAAACTCCAGGCAGACCTCGTAAAAATAGACAACTGGAGTAAACTGTGGAAAATGGTCCCTAATCCGGGCAAATGCAACTGGATAGAGTTTCACCGTGGGTCCGATGCCAATAATCTAGATCCCAATTCTGGTATGGCCTATTCCCTCGCTGGACAGTCAATTTGCCAATCTGCCGTTGTTAAATACCTCGGTGTTCACATTGACAGTAAACTCTCCTGGGGTCACCATATCGATACCATTGTTTCAAAGTCCAAAAAATCCTTGGGTTGTATTTATAGGAATCTTCGACATGCCTCCACAAAAGCCAAGTTTCTTGCATACAAAACCTTTGTTCTACCCTAGTTGGAATATGCCAGCGAAGTGTGGGACCCGTTTTTAGTCTGTCATATTTCTTCCTTGGAGCGTGTCCAAAGGCTGGCAGCGCGAATGATAACAGCAGATTTTAGACGCGAAACAAGTGTCTTAAATCTACTCACCACCCTGGGCCTGGAGGTCTTATCTGAGCGACGGAGATCCAGACGCCTGATCCTATTCTCTGACATTCTGTCAGGACGATCCACACTTTCCCTTCCACTTTCATTCTGCCGCACCGATACTGCACGTCGAACTCATTGTAACACCCATGTACGAGCGCCCATAATACGGTTCAACCCATATTTTAAAATTTTTTCCCAGAACTGCGAGGGACTGGAATGCTCTTGGCCACCAATTTGTGCCATGGACTTTCAGAAGTCCACCAAAATGTGAACACCGAGCCAATTTTTTGCTCACTTTAACTCATTTGTGCCAATTTCATTTCATTCTGCCCTCACGGTTGACTTTTTTAACACGACTTATGACCCTGAGGCGTTTGTTTTTTAGTTATTATTGTTTGTACGTTTTACTGTTTGACGTGTCTTGACATTTGACTAGATAATAAAATAAAAAATAATAATAATAATAAAAAAAAGGTTAAGAAATGCTGAGTCTGGAGCTGGTGATCTTGAATGAACTGAACCACATGTTCTATGCTGTAAGTTATCTCAAATGCAACTTCCTTAACCTTCCTTACCGTATCTAACCTAACCTCATGTAACCTTACCTAACCTACCTATCCCCTCCCTGCTTGCCATTGCGCGAGCATGGGATTGAATCCAGATCACCCAAGGAGAGAGCCACCATCTCTGCTGGCGTTTTGTCGAGCGTGTGCGTAGTCTCTCTGCCTCAGAGGGAAGCATCGCACGATGTCCCCCTTCACAAAGATACATTTGCTGCACCATGTAGATTTCCAGTCTCTAATTGAGGGGGACATCGCGCGATGATTCCCCATATTAAACCGTGACGGCGGACACTCTACCACAATGAGAGCATGGTGCGATGTCCCCCCATGAAACGAGCATAACCCGAAAATAGTCTATAAACAGAGGCAAAACAAACACTCTGTATATAAAAAGGGGCAAATAAAGGAGTCTACAAAAAAGAGGCAAAAGAAAACATCTATCAAACAAGGAAGCAAAAGCAAACAGTCAAGAGACAAAATGGATGAAAACGATGTGAAAGAGAACAGTCTATATAAAAAGTGGCAAAAACAGTCACATGTCGAGGCAAAGGCAAACAAATTGAAAATGAGGCAAAATAAGAGTCTTTCAAAAAGAGGCAAGACCAAAATAGTCTACAAAAAGACACAAAAAGAAAAAAAATATATGAAAAGATGCAAAAGAAAACAGTCTATATAAAAAGAGGCAAAAATTGCCCGCAAGTATAAATAGAGGCAAAGGCAAAAAGAGAGGCAAAGTATAACAGCAAAAAAAGTTTATAAAATAGGCAAAAGAAAACAGTCTTTTTTTTAAACAAACACAAGATTTATCTAATTTCGTCACCACACCCCAAACGGGTGCTTCAAATTGAAAATGTGCAAATAATTCTGGCTGTCTGGGGCTAAAATTGTCTTCACACGAGCGGAGCGACGTCATTCCAGCGAACTCCAGAGCTAACATTCACTGTCCACGCGTGTCCTCCTGAAATCCAACGCATCGTGACGCATCAGTTGAGGGTTGCACTATCCGAGAAGATGGGAAAATCTACGCATAAAATAATCGTTGCACTGCGCAAAAGACGGTTAAAAACCGAGTGAATAAACTGGTAAAGACAATGTTCGCAGAATAACGGGAAACGGCCAAACGCACGCCACTGGGTTGCAAGTGACATGTGTTTACAAAATTGTTTTTGTGCAAGAACTTCTTTTTTATTCGGTTTTGAGGGAATTGGAAAATGTTTCGCAACTTTGGCCGAAGCAGACGTGTAAAGTGTCGCCAGATTTTTCCGAATTGTCCATGCACTTCGGTTGTTGCACCCATTCCTCATTCACATCTGTCGTGTGAGCAGATTCAAATTCAAATTCAAATGCAAATTCGGAAACAATAAAAACAAATAAACGACGAAAACGGAATAATTTTGCTGCAATGAAAAAGAACCACTTTCTTTGCACTTTTTTCGCCAAAAATTTCGATTTTCAAATTGTACGGATAAACGCCTTTATTGCGGGATGGTCATTGCGCCGATCTGTGTACTCCTGCGGCTTGTTGCGTCAACGGACGTGACACAGGGTGTGCCAGAATTCATGGTTGGGCTATGGATGCAGGTACACTCTAAATTGAGATTTTTCTTCGCAACACCTTTCCAGGCTAAGATGTAAGTTCCCTTTCGGAACGTTTTTGGAACACGTAATGCGTTCTTGGAACGCTATTTTCCTGTCACAAATTTGGAATACATAAGCGTGATTTGGAACACTCCATGTGCTCCAAATTCCGATTCTGTTCCCAACTTGTGAGGCAGGAAAATGGTGTTCCAAGAACACATAACGTGTTCCAAAAATGTTGCGAAAGGAACACTTCAAGCGTGTTGAGAAGGTGTTGTAAACTTAAACGTCTGATTTACAGTGGCATGGCGAATGTTTTTTCACTGTTCCTATAGCATATTTCGTAAGGTGGGTGCTCTCATGAATAAACTTAAAAAAACTTCCCCCAACACCCCAGTTTTTGAGATTAAGTTGTTTTAGCGTGTCCCCAGATGCTCCAATTCAAAAAGGTGCTCATGATATGATCAGCAGTAAACTCAAAGATCAGTCTACTTTTTGCAAAGAAAAAAGCTTTTCCTGAATGGCTGCAGGGCGTCTATGCGTGGTGGTTCGAGATGCCCAAAACAACCAAAACAACCCAAGCAACCTTTCTCGGCGCAAGGCTCAGACGTTCGACGGGTTCGAAAATAAGCGGCAAAAAACTTTGATTTCGACTTGCATGGAGTCCCCTTATGTACCGCAAGACAACACGACCTGTCGGACGATTTCTTTCTGTTGCGGCTTGAAAGAACAAGACCAAGCCTTGACCGGACGCGTTTTTACAAACCCTGCCGCGACTTTCGATGGCAGAGAGCGTTTTGTGCAAGAATGCTCGATTGGGGCCCTTCACTCGCAAGAAAAAAAACATTGATTTTTTCTTACCTAAAGCTATCTGAACCTGACCTAACCCTGTCCCCTCTCGGAAAAACCAATGCTCGCTTGGGGCCCCGCTCTGCCATCTAAAGTCGCGGCAGGGTTTGTAAATCGGCCTCGCAGTGGACACCCCTCTTGTGTGACGCCTGAGAAAATGCGAATTTCATTTTTGTAAATACATGTATTGCTACTTTTTCTGTAGCACTTTGTATCTGTACATGGCTGCCGCAGCTTGGTGTTGCGAAGAACTTTCTTCTTACTCGATTTGCCAGCAGAATTCCCCCCCCACAACGAGCAGAAATGAGACAACCGCTTCTTGTGTTGTGTCGTGTAGCAATACACCCACACTTTCGGCCAAGCAACAAACAAAAATTGATACAATGTACCCGTTGGCAAGATCATACGTCCGAATCACCATGGCCATAACTTGCAAAATCGCAAAATCACTTGCGCGACTTAAAACATTCATAATGCCAAACGCCGATAAAAAACGTTGATTTTTCCCAAACCATCGTCCTTTTCAATCTTCTGATTCAAGGGCGTAATTTCTGGGAGCAACAGCCCCCAGCCCCCTGTCTAGAGATGCCCCAAGCGGCTCGTTGCCCGTTGGTATTTGCCTTTGGTTCGAGTCCAGGGCCCTATCAAGGGGCCTTGACCAGACAAAATGCTGTTTTGGTCATACTGTATGGTTTTCTACCCTCTTTCGGCTCAATGATGTGATTTTGTCATGCCGAACTTGATTTTGCAGGAGTTAAATGATGCTAACTGAAAGGTTCTTTGATAATTCACGAGATTGTGCACAGCAGCGAGAAAATTAATTGTAGGTACTACATATAGGTATGGTGTTTTTTTTTGGATTTCGGGGAAATCTCGAACCCATCGAAATTGGTGTTCCATCACAGATTTGATCCATATTCTCGCGCAACAAAATCCAATTTCTTGACTCTGAAATCATCACAATTCTCCCAGTTACCTGTGAAAGAACGAAAAACTGGCATGTTATACTCGTGGCACGAGTAATTTTCCCGCCACTGTAGGTACATTTCCAATGTGTTGCGCGTAAAAAAGTCACACATTTTCAATGGCGGGAATCATTTGAAAAGAACAGTATAGGGTTCCTAAAGGCCAACTGCAAACTGAAACTCGGATGCTTCAGAAATGCGACCGATTTCCAAAACTTAGATTAATCGGTGGATCGCCTCGATCCGCGGATCGACGGGTGGTTATATGGTTGACCTTGTCATTTGCAGTATCCAAATGTTTGTGGTCAATCAGCTCACGCAGATCGCGCCGAACCGCCGATAAATCCTCGATTTGGAAATCGGCCGATGGTATTGCATCTTGACATTTTCGAGTTTATCATTGCCTCCTCCAAAAAGCGTGTCCACACATTCGCGATTTTGTCGAGTTGTCGCGTCGTCCCGCGCGTAAAAGTTGTCGGGTGCGACAACATCTCCTAATGCAGATACTATCCATGCGGTGTATTCGTACTGCACGCATGGCAATGTCGTTACACCTGACAACTTTTGCGCGCGCGACGACGCGGCAACGCGACAAAATCGCGAATGTGTGGACACGCTATTACAAAGAAAATTCAAAAACAGGGTGTACTGGTGGGTGTGCACAAAATTTGAGGAATTGTTCATCATATCAACACAAACAAAAAAGAAAGTGTAAATTTTTTTCGAAGACCCACCCCTCTGGGGTTTTTTGTGTACAAAAGTTCCCCATTGTTGCCATGGCAACCGGACATATTTTGGGCAAAAACGGTCGAAGGAGTGGGATTTTGTCACAATAGGTCTCTCTTTCGTTTTTGTTCGTTTCAGCCTGAGGAACAATGTCTGTAGGTACATTTCATCAGTTTTGGGTGATTTTTATTTTCGGACCCCCAAATGTCCCGGGGGCATTCTTCTGCGGCCCATTTGGGGGTCCGAAAATAAAAATCACCATCCAGAATCGAATGAAATTTTCAGGCAGTAGTTTTGCCAGGATTTCGAAATTGGGGGTGTGTGAAGATTTCCGGATGGTCTTATCGAGCTGAAGAAACTGGGCGCAGCCCAGACGGGGGGTCTGGGGGCGGAGCCCCCCTGTAATCGGGGTCTGGGGCAGCGACCCAGCGGGGTTCCAAGGTGTAGAGCCCCTGGCGGGGGGTCTGGGGGCGGAGCCCCCCAGAAGCTGAGGAAATTTTGAAATTTGAGAGTTCATTTTGGGGGCAAAATTGATGTTCAAGAGGTCAAATTTCCTGCCAGGATGAGCCAATAGCACGGACCAGATGTGTCTTGTTAGCAGCCAGCCAAACTGATTCATACATCATCATCACTTGGTGTTGTCGAATTTTTCTGGGGAGATGTACGTAATTTTCTGGGGGGTGTTGACCCCCCTCCCCCCTAGGTGGGGTCTGGCAAAGCTACTGATTTTCAGATTTTCAGACATAGTTCCTCAGGATGAAGCGAACAAAAACGAAAGATAGATATGTATTTTGCAATATTATCACTCCTTCGACCGTTTTTGGCCAAAAATTATCCGGTTGCCATGGCAACAGCAATGGGGAACATTTATGGGCAAAATCTCCAGAGGGGCGTGTCTTCGAAAAATCTTTACTCTTTCATTTTTTCTTTGTATTGACATGAAGAAAATAATCCTCAAATTTTGTACACACCTTTCCAATACACCCTGTATACACCCTGTATAGTTTTTCTGCAATCCATTTTTTGCATGGACCAAATCACGTTATGGGTTGTCTCCTTCCAGCATTTGAATTCCGCTCATTTCCAATCCCACCAATCACCAAGCCTTCTCAGCCATATATGCTGCGGCCATGCACGCGTGGCGTGGGCAATCCCAAAATTAAGCAGATAAAATAAATCCCAAAGCAGATCAAATAAATCTCAAAGCAGATCAAAAATCCCAAAGCAGATCAAATAAATTCCAAAGCTGCAGATCAAATAAATCCCAAAGCAGATAAAAAATCCCAAAGCAGATCAAATAAATTCCGAAGCAGATCAAATAAATCCCAAAGCAGATCAAATAATTCCCATAGCAGATCAAATAAATCCCTATAAGCAGATCAAAAAATCCCAAAACAGATCAAAAAATCCCAAAGCAGATCAAAAAATCCCAAAGCAGATCAAATAAATCCCAAAGCAAATCAAAAAATCCCAAAGCAGATCAAATAAATTCCAAAGTAGATAAAAAAAATCCCAAAGCAGATCAAATCCCAGAGCAGATCAAATAAATCCCAAAGCAGATGAAAAAATCTCAAATCAGATCAAATAAAATTCAAAGCAGATCAAATAAATCCCAAAGCAGATCAAATAAATTCCGAAGCAGATCAAATAAATCCCAAAGCAGATCAAATAATTCCCATAGCAGATCAAACAAATCCCTATAAGCAGATCAAAAAATCCCAAAGCAGATCAAAAAATCCCAAAGCAGATCAAATAAATCCCAAAGCAAATCAAAAAATCCCAAAGCAGGTCAAATAAATTCCAAAGTAGATAAAAAAATCCCAAAGCAGATCAAATCCCAGAGCAGATCAAATAAATCCCAAAGCAGATGAAACAAATCTCAAATCAGATCAAATAAAATTCAAAGCAGATAAAATAAATCCCAAAGCAGATCAAATAAATCCCAAAGCAGATCAAATAAATCCCAAAGCACATTAAAAAATCCCAAAGCAGATCATATAAATTCCAAAGCAGATCAAATAAATCCCACGCAGATCAAATAGATCCCAAAGCAGATCAAATAAATTCCAAAGCAGATCAAATAAATTCCAAAGTAGATCAAAAAATCCCAATGCAGATCAAAAAATACCAAAGCAGATCAAAAACCAAAGCCGATCAAATAAATCCCAAAGCAGATCAAACAAATTCCAAAGCAGATCAAATAAATTCCAAAGCAGATCAAATAAATCCCACGCAGATCAAATAAATCCCAAAGCAGATCAAATAAATTCCAAAGCAGATCAAATAAATTCCAAAGTAGATCTAAAAATCCCAATGCAGATCAAAAAATCCCAAAGCAGATCAAAAACCAAAGCAGATCAAATAAATCCCAAAGCAGATCAAATAAATTCCAAAGCAGATCAAATAAATTCCAAAGCAGATCAAATAAATCCTAAAGCAGATAAAATAAATCCCAAAGCAGATCAAATAATTCCCAAAGCAGATCAAAAAATTCCAAAGCAGATCAAATAAATTCCAAAGCAGATCAAATAAATTCCAAAGCAGATCAAATATATCCCAAAGGAGATCAAAAAATCTCAAAGCAGATGAAATAAATCCCAAAGCAGATCAAATAAATTCCAAAGCAGATAAAAAAAATCCCAAAGCAGATCAAATGAACCCCATAAAGCAGGTAAAATTAATCCCAAAGCAGATCAAACCAATGCCAAAGCAGATCAAAAAATCCCAAAGCAGATCAAACAAAATTCCAATGCAGATCAAATAAATCCCAAAGCAGATCAAATAAATCTCAAAGCAGATTAAATAAATTCCAAACCAGATAAAAAAAATCCCAAAGCAGATCAAATGAACCCCATAAAGCAGGTAAAATAAATCCTAAAGCAGATCAAACCAATGCCAAAGCAGATCAAAAAATCCCAAAGCAGATCAAACAAAATTCCAATGCAGACCAAATAAATCCCAAAGCAGATCAAATAAATCTCAAAGCAGATCAAATAGATCCCAATTTAGATCAAGGGAGGTGTGATTTCCGCATTTACCCACCACACGTGAAGTGACACATTTCCCCGCAATGGTTTTTGAAAGTTCATGAAAACCCCTTTTCCAAGATCAGAAGCTGCAATTTGCGTACACGTCCTGTGATGTGTGTAGCGAACGCAGTAAAAGTTTCAGGCGCAATTCTTGCCGGAAAAACAACAACTCCGTTGCGGAACAAAAGCGAAATTTTGCACGCTGAGCAAGTCATCACTTTGCAAGCTAGCTTGCTTGCAAAGTGACACCTGACAACATGCGCAACGTGCAAAATTTCACTTTTGTTCCGGAACGGAGTTGTTGCGATTCCGGCAAAAATTGCGCCTGAAAATTTTACTGCGTTCGCTACACACATCACAGGACGTGTACGCAAATTGCAGCTTCTGATCTGGAAAGGGGTTTTCCTGAAACGTGCAAAACTCTTTGTAAAACCACTGTAAACAGCATGTTGTGACCCGAAGCAAAATTCGTTAAATTCCTCTTTCGAAATTTATTTTTCATTTGCAACTAAATAGGTACTCGACTAGAACCGTCACAGATCTGGTTTATACGTACGGAGCCATTCTGAATACCCGGGCCATATGAGATTTTTTTTCTGACTTTTGAAGCACGGGGCAATGTGCCCCATTTCTCATGCGCAGCAAAACACATTGCACGAAGGAATGCATTTGACGGCGCTTACCAGATTGGCAATAACATTGCCCCGTGTTTCAAAAGTCTGACAAAAATCTTCCATGGCCCGGGTATTCTGAATGGCTCTGTATTTTTAAGTGACGATGTGATTGCGAGTGATAGAAATGCCGATCTGTGCTGCTTTTGGATGTGATAACCCCACGCCTTACGAATTGGTGGACCAGTTCCGGGTTGCATCGGAGAGCGGAATTGTCCTGCATTCAGAAGTTTTGCATAAATACACTCTCCGAAGAAAGGGATCAAAATTTGACCCAAACCACTGGGTCAAAAAATATTGGGTCAAATGCACCAAATGTTGGGTCAAAAATTGACCCATTAGTTGGGGTCAAATTTACACACAATTGGGTGATTTTTCGATTTGAAAAAACGGAAGTTCTTCTGATTTTTTTCGCTCACTGATACATGAAATGGTTGGTAAACCTGAAATCCACACTTTGTATGCAACGGTGTCAAATGCGTTGTCATTTTGCGGCCTAGCAACTTGCATGAATTTTTTACCCAATATTGGTGAAAAACTTTGACTCAAAGATGAGTCAAAACGTTGGATCAAATGTTCTAGAAAGAGTAAGGTAGATGGAACCACATGTCCGATCTAAAAAGAAAACAGTGTTATGGTCGGATTACATTATGTTCCCTCGCTACTTTGGTGTTTCTATGAATTCGGGTACAACCATACTGTATTGTTTATCACATTCTTCCGCAGCGGACAGCACCTCATGCCAATCCTTGCCGCGGGTGTTGTCAGGCACCCACCTTTCGTAAATGAAGGATTTTGAGGTTACAGTTTTGACGCGAATTTCGAAAAATAATACAGATTCTATGCAACTCCAGTAACTTCGTAAGCCAATGGGCTGTCTCATCATCGTTCGATGGATGAGACCCCCGAAATTGCCTGAGTCTCATAGACTTGCGATCTTGGGAAATCTTTTTCTTGAAAAAAGATGAATTTTATGAATAGAACAGCAATTACACGTAGTTTTGTGTTTGAACTGAATTGTCGTTAAAAAGCACCAATTTTGAAGTTGGAAGTCATCTCAGTTTGGAGTGATTTTGGCGCAAAATTGGCAGAAAAAATTTGACCCAACAAAGAGATCAAACCAATGACCCAACATCACTGGGTTAATTTGACCCTTTTTCTTCTGGCTCATATATGACCCAGCGGTTGGGTCAAATTTGACCCAACTTGGGTCAAATTTGATCCCTTCCTTCAGAGAGTGTAGGAGAAACAAAACGACACCCTGCGAAAAAACGAGGGCTGAAACAACATTGCGTCAGATGTTTGAAGCCACCATAAAAATGGAACTCTCACAAGCGAAAATTGAATTGACTCATTTGAGCTGAACCACAGTGAGTATCCAAAAACCGGAGAAGTGCTTCATTGCGTTTGACCGTGAGTTTCAGGATAAGGTGATCCATACACTGAAACGATCGTTTTCAGAAGGCCAGATGTGATGTCTGGCAAAAACACCACAAATCTGCTGGTAAAAACACCGCAAATTGGACCTGAAGACATTGAGAAAACGGTGTCTCTTCGGGCAATATCACGCAAGTCCAACTTATACAAGAAGGCACAACGTCGTCCTGGGCTGTCAACGCTGAAAATCTGGGTCAAGAGGTTGAATTGTCGACATCAGCATTTCGTTTTGCAATTTCAGGAGTCAAGTGAAGTGAATCTCAAGTGAACGCAAACTTTGCCACGTGTCGTTCGACGAGATGGCAATTGACAGTAGAGGTTGCATTGATCTCGAAGATGACCTTGTTTTGGGTCCTTATACACTCTAAACCCGAGGTTCTTAAACCCGAGGTTTCTGTGTGGAACACCTGATAGGAACACCATTTTTAACATGGCCTTAGATGGGGATGTTCTTTTCGGAGCACCTTTTGGAACACCTGACGTGTTCTTGGAACACCATTTTCCAGTCACAAATCTGGAACACATAAGCGATTTGTAACACATGGGGGTGTTCCAAATCGCATAATGTGTTCCAAATTTTTGACAGGAAAATGGTGTTCCAAGAACACGTCAGGTGTTCCAAGAGGTGTTCCGAAAAGAACATGCCCATCTAAGCCCATTTGTTAAAATTGGTACTCCGAAGGTGTTCCATACAGAAATCTCGGGTTAAGAGTGTAACCAAGTGCAGGTGGTAATGGCAAGGGATTTGTCTGAAAAATGGAAGCAGCAAATGAATGAAATCAAGCTTGAGCTCCATGAGTTTAGCGCGCCCGAATTTTTATGGCATGCAAAGTACCTATCAGTATAAGGGGTTAGGTCAGGTCTGCTTGGCTGCTGAGAAAAATGACGAGTAAAACGAAAATGACATCCGGGAAGTTGGTTACCAAGAAAAACCTGCTCCAATTATAACGTTTTACCCAAATTTTTGCCCCCTATTATCGACTTTTCAACACCATTTTGTGAATTCGGCAGAGATTTGATCTTCAATCTTGACGCTGGCTGGGAGTGGCATTGGAGAACACATCCCGATGGTTTCATGGTTCCAAACTCCTTGCTCATGGCTTCAAACTCCTTGCTCATGGCTCCAAACGCCTTGATCATGGCCCCATACTCCTTTCTCATGGCTCCAAACTCCTTGCTCATGGCTCCATACTCCTTTCTCATGGCTCCAAACTCCTTGCTCATGGCCCCGTACTCCTTTCTCATACCTCCAATCTCCTTGCTCTTTGGCTCCAAACTCCTTACTCATGGCTCCAAACACCTTTTTCGGCTCCAAACTCCTTGCTCATAGCTCCATACTCCTTTCTCATGGCTCCAAACTCCTTGCTCATGGCCCCGTACTCCTTTCTCATACCTCCAATCTCCTTGCTCTTTGGCTCCAAACTCCTTACTCATGGCTCCAAACACTTTTTTCGGCTCCAAACTCCTTGCTCATGGCTCCATACTCAGGCCTGCCACTCAACACAGAAAAAAATATAGGATGATCCAGGCAAAAATATAGGACAAAAATATAGGACAAGTTAAATATAGGACAAGTTATAAAGGAATCAATTGACGGGGTGAATTTCTTGCAAGCAATGCTATTCATTTCTTGAGGCTGGTAAGTTCTTGATTTGTTTTTTTGCGAGTCGGGATACGAACAGGCAAGGGTTACGCGTTGCCTTCTGGACTTTACGTGAATCGGTTTTGAACCTGAGAGGGTATTTTAACAGAGAAAATAACGGTGCTCCGTTAGATAAACCGTCAAAAGTTGTGGAACGGGTTGCAGCTGCACTGAAGGTTTCCGTGGCAACAGTGAAACTGCAATAATTTTAAATTGCTTCAAATACAAATGAACCCTTTGAGCTTCTTTAGACTTCGAAAAGAAAACACTGTGGTTGCATTTTTGAGATCCCTGATCTTCGACTACGCGAGAAAAAGGTTAGATAGAGCTTAACTTATGGCCTGGACAGACTGTAATGTCTGCTGTCGCAGATACGAAAAATCGGAAAAGGCAACAATCCATGACATAGCCGCAAGTTCACAAACCCTGCCGCGACTTTAGATGGCAGGCTGGGGCTCCAAGTGAGAATTGATTTTTCCGAGAGGGGACAGGGTTTGGTCAGGTTCAGATAGCTTTAACTAAGAAAAAAACAACATTTTGTTCTCGTGAATGAAGGGGCTAAATCGAGCATTTTTGCACAAAACGCTCTCTGCCATCAAAAGTCGCGGCAGAGTTTGTGCGACCGGGATGCATACTTGATTAATCTTAATCCCAACCCTAAAAAATCGGGGAAAACACTTTAAACCAAGAAAATAGGTGAAGGTAAGGATAGGTTAGGTTGAGGGGTAAGATTGGCTGGTTAAGTTAGCTTTTTTCGCTTATTTGACCCCACACAAAATCAGGATATTCCCCGATTTGTGTACACGACGTGTATGTTGTCGTGTCAAATACTTGACCGGGACATTCCGATAGCTAAACATCGAGGAGAGGTGTTGGGGGACCAAGGGTTTTGCATGGGGCGTATGGGCAAGGCCTTTATGTTCCTAATTTCCTGACATGAGCAATTCGAAATATTGCTCAAAAACTCGTTCGCTGGGGTAGGCATGGTGGACGAATGGGATTAATCGTATAAAAAGAATGATAAGGCCACAATAAATTACAGGATCTGTCCCAGCGAACGAGTTTTTGAGCAATATTTCGAATTGCTCATGTCAGGAAATTAGGAACATAAAGGCCTTGCCCATACGCCCCATGCAAAACCCTTGGTCCCCCTACACCTCTCCTCGATGTTTAGCTATCGGTACGTCCCGGTCACGTATTTGACACATACACGTTGTGTACACAAATCGGGGAATATCCTGATTTTGTGCGGGGTCAAATAAGCGAAAAAAGCTAACTTAACCAGCCAATCCTACCCCTCAACCAACCTAACCTGTCCTAACCTTCACCTATTTTCTTGGTTTAAAGTGTTTTCCCCGATTTTTTAGGGTTGGGATTATGATTAATCAAGTATGCGTCCCGGTCGCGTTTTTACGAGCACAAACTCTGCCGCGACTTTTGATGGCAGAGAGCGTTTTGTGCAAAAATGCTCGATTTAGACCCTTCATTCACAAGAACAAAATGTTGTTTTTTTCTTAGTTCTAAGCTATCTGAACCTGACCAAACCCTGTCCCCTCTCGGAAAAATCAATTCTCACTTGGAGCCCCAGCCTGCCATCTAAAGTCGCGGCAGGTTTGTGAACTTGCGGCTATGTCATGGATTGTTGCCTTTTCCGTTTTTTCGTATCTGCCAGAGCAGACATTACAGTCTGTCCAGTCCATAAGTTGAGCTCTATCTAACCTTTTCTCGCGCAGTTGAAGATCAGGGATCTCCAAAATGCAACCACGGTGTTTTCTTTTCGAAGTCTAAAGAAGTTCAAAGGGTTCATTTGTATTTGAAGCATTTAAAATTATTACTTTTTTCACAGTCGGAAACCTTCAGCGTAGTTACAACACGTTCCACAGCTTTTGATGGTTTATCTAACGGAGCACCGCTATTTTCTCAGTGAAAATACTCTCTCAGGTTCAAATCCGATTCACGAAATCCAGAAGGCAACGCGTAACCCTTGCCTGTTCGTATCCCGACTCGCAAAAAACAAATCAAGAACTTACCAGCCTCAAGAAATGAATAGCATTGCTTGCAAGAAATTCACCCCGTCAATTGAATCCTTTATAAATTGTCCTATATTTTTAACTTGTCCTATATTTTTGTCCTATATTTTTGCCTGGATCATCCTATATTTTTTTCTGTGTTGAGTGGCAGGCCTGAGTATGGAGCCATGAGCAAGGAGTTTGGAGCCGAAAAACTGTTTGGAGCCATGAGTAAGGATTTTGGAGCCAAAGAGCAAGGAGATTGGAGGTATGAGAAAGGAGTACGGGGCCATGAGCAAGGAGTTTGGAGCCATGAGAAAGGAGTATGGAGCTATGAGCAAGGAGTTTGGAGCCGAAAAAGGTGTTTGGAGCCATGAGTAAGGAGTTTGGAGCCAAAGAGCAAGGAGATTGGAGGTATGAGAAAGGAGTACGGGGCCATGAGCAAGGAGTTTGGAGCCATGAGAAAGGAGTATGGAGCCATGAGCAAGGAGTTTGGAGCCATGAGAAAGGAGTATGGGGCCATGATCAAGGCGTTTTGGAGCCATGAGCAAGGAGTTTTGAAGCCATGAGCAAGGAGTTTGGAACCATGAAACCATCGGGATGTGTTCTCCAATGCCACTCCCAGCCAGCGTCAAGATTGAAGATCAAATCTCTGCCGAATTCACAAAATGGTGTTGAAAAGTCGATAATAGGGGGCAAAATTTGGGTAAAACGTTATAATTGGAGCAGGTTTTTTCTTGGTAACCAACTTCCCGGATGTCATTTTCGTTTTACTCGTCATTTTCTCAGCAGCCAAGCAGACCTGACCTACCCCCTATACTGATAGGTACTTTGCATGCCATAAAAATTCGGGCGCGCTAACTCATGGAGCTCAAGCTTGATTTCATTCATTTGCTGCTTCTTCCATTTTTCAGACAAATCCCTTGCCATTACCACCTGCACTTGGTTACACTCTTAACCCGAGATTTCTGTATGGAACACCTTCGGAGTACCAATTTTAACAAATGGGCTTAGATGGGCATGTTCTTTTCGGAACACCTTTTGGAACACCTGACGTGTTCTTGGAACACCATTTTCCTGTCAAAAATTTGGAACACATTATGCGATTTGGAACACCCCCATGTGTTACAAATCGCTTATGTGTTCCAGATTTGTGACAGGAAAATTGTGTTCCAAGAACACGTCAGGTGTTCCAAAAGGTGTTCCGAAAAGAACATCCCCATCTAAGCCCATGTTAAAAATGGTGTTCCTATCAGGTGTTCACACAGAAACCTCGGGTTTAAGAACCTCGGGTTTAGAGTGTATAAGGACCCAAAACAAGGTCATCTTCGAGATCAATGCAACCTCTACTGTCAATTGCCATCTCGTCGAACGACACGTGGCAAAGTTTGCGTTCACTTGAGATTCACTTCACTTGACTCCTGAAATTGCAAAACGAAATGCTGATGTCGACAATTCAACCTCTTGACCCAGATTTTCAGCGTTGACAGCCCAGGACGACGTTGTGCCTTCTTGTATAAGTTGGACTTGCGTGATATTGCCCGAAGAGACACCGTTTTCTCAATGTCTTCAGGTCCAATTTGCGGTGTTTTTACCAGCAGATTTGTGGTGTTTTTGCCAGACATCACATCTGGCCTTCTGAAAACGATCGTTTCAGTGTATGGATCACCTTATCCTGAAACTCACGGTCAAACGCAATGAAGCACTTCTCCGGTTTTTGGATACTCACTGTGGTTCAGCTCAAATGAGTCAATTCAATTTTCGCTTGTGAGAGTTCCATTTTTATGGTGGCTTCAAACATCTGACGCAATGTTTTTTCAGCCCTCGTTTTTTCGCAGGTGTGTCGTTTTGTTTCTCCTACACTCTCTGAAGGAAGGGATCAAATTTGACCCAAGTTGGGTCAAATTTGACCCAACCGCTGGGTCATATATGAGCCAGAAGAAAAAGGGTCAAATTAACCCAGTGATGTTGGTCATTGGTTTGATCTCTTTGTTGGGTCAAATTTTTTTTGCCAATTTTGCGCCAAAATCACTCCAACTGAGATGACTTCCAACTTCAAAATTGGTGCTTTTTAACGACAATTCAGTTCAAACACAAACTACGTGTAATTGCTGTTCTATTCATAAAATCATCTTTTTTTCAAGAAAAAGATTTCCCAAGATCGCAAGTCTATGAGACTCAGCAATTTCGGGGGTCTCATCCATCGAACGATGATGAGACAGCCCATTGGCTTACGAAGTTACTGGAGTTGCATAGAATCTGTATTATTTTTCGAAATTCGCGTCAAAACTGTAACCTCAAAATCCTTCATTTACGAAAGGTGGGTGCCTGACAACACCCGCGGCAAGGATTGGCATGAGGTGCTGTCCGCTGCGGAAGAATGTGATAAACAATACAGTATGGTTGTACCCGAATTCATAGAAACACCAAAGTAGCGAGGGAACATAATGTAATCCGACCATAACACTGTTTTCTTTTTAGATCGGACATGTGGTTCCCATCTACCTTACTCTTTCTAGAACATTTGATCAACGTTTTGACTCATCTTTGAGTCAAAGTTTTTCACCAATATTGGGTAAAAAATTCATGCAATTGCTAGCCGCAAAATGACAACGCATTTGACACCGTTGCATACAAAGTGTGGATTTCAGGTTTACCAACCATTTCATGTATCAGTGAGCGAAAAAATCAGAAGAACTTCCGTTTTTTCAAATCGAAAAATCACCCAATTGTGTGTAAATTTGACCCCAACTAATGGGTCATTTTGACCCAACATTTGGTGCATTTGACCCAATATTTTTTGACCCCAGTGGTTTGGGTCAAATTTTGATCCCTTTCTTCGGAGGTGTATTTATGCAAAACTTCTGAATGCAGGACAATTCCGCTCTCCGATCAACCCCCGGAACTGGTCCACCAATTCGTAAGGCGTGGGTTATCACATCCAAAAGCAGCACAGATCGGCATTTCTATCACTCGCAATCACATCGTCACTTAAAAATACAGAGCCATTCAGAATACCCGGGCCATGGAAGATTTTTGTCAGACTTTTGAACACGGGGCAATGTTATTGCCAATCTGGTAAGCGCCGTCAAATGCATTCCTTCGTGCAATGTGTTTTGCTGCGCATGAGAAATGGGGCACATTGCCCCGTGCTTCAAAAGTCGAAAAAAAATCCATATGGCCGGGTATTCAGAATGGCTCCGTACGTATAACCAATCTGTGACGGTTCTAGTCGAGTCCTATTTAGTTGCAAATGAAATAAATTTCGAAAGAGGAATTTAACGAATTTTGTGCTTCGGGTCACAACATGCTGTTTACAGTGGTTTTACAAAGAGTTTTGCACGTTCATGAAAACCCCTTTTCGCAGATCAAAAGCTGCAATTTGCGAGACGTCGTGTGATGTGTGTAGCGAACGCAGTAAAAGTTTCAGGCGCAATTCTTGCCGGAAAAACAACAACTCCGTTGCGGAACAAAAGCGAAATTTTGCACGCTGAGCAAGTCATCACTTTGCAAGCTAGCTTGCTTGCAAAGTGACACCTGACAACATGCGCAACGTAAAATTTCACTTTTGTTCCGGAACGGAGTTGTTGCGATTCCGCAAAAATTGCGCCTGAAATTTTACTGCGTTCGCTACACACATCACGGACGTTACGCAAATTGCAGCTTCTGATCTGGAAAGGGGTTTTCCTGAAACGTGCAAAACTCTTTGTAAAACCACTGTAAACAGCATGTTGTGACCCGAAGCAAAATTCGTTAAATTCCTCTTTCGAAATTTATTTTTCATTTGCAACAAATAGGTACTCGACTAGAACCGTCACAGATCTGGTTTATACGTACGGAGCCATTCTGAATACCCGGGCCATATGAGATTTTTTTTCTGACTTTTGAAGCACGGGCAATGTGCCCCATTTCTCATGCGCAGCAAAACACATTGCACGAAGGAATGCATTTGACGGCGCTTACCAGATTGGCAATAACATTGCCCCGTGTTTCAAAAGTCTGACAAAAATCTTCCATGGCCCGGGTATTCTGAATGGCTCTGTATTTTTTAGTGACGATGTGATTGCGAGTGATAGAAATGCCGATCTGTGCTGCTTTTGGATGTGATAACCCCACGCCTTACGAATTGTGGACCAGTTCCGGGTTGCATCGGAGAGCGGAATTGTCCTGCATTCAGAGTTTTGCATAATACACTCTCCGAAGAAAGGGATCAAAATTTGACCCAAACCACTGGGTCAAAAAATATTGGGTCAAATGCACCAAATGTTGGGTCAAAAATTGACCCATTAGTTGGGGTCAAATTTACACACAATTGGGTGATTTTTCGATTTGAAAAAAACGGAGTTCTTCTGATTTTTTTCGCTCACTGATACATGAAAGGTTGGTAAACCTGAAATCCACACTTTGTATGCAACGGTGTCAAATGCGTTGTCATTTTGCGGCCTAGCAACTTGCATGAATTTTTTACCCAATATTGGTGAAAAACTTTGACTCAAAGATGAGTCAAAACGTTGGATCAAATGTTCTAGAAATAGTAAGGTAGATGGAACCACATGTCCGATCTAAAAAGAAAACAGTGTTATGGTCGGATTACATTATGTTCCCTCGCTACTTTGGTGTTTCTATGAATTCGGGTACAACCATACTGTATTGTTTATCACATTCTTCCGCAGCGGACAGCACCTCATGCCAATCTTGCCGCGGGTGTTGTCAGGCACCCACCTTTCGTAAATGAAGGATTTTGAGGTTACAGTTTTGACGCGAATTTCGAAAAATAATACAGATTCTATGCAACTCCAGTAACTTCGTAGCCAATGGGCTTCTCATCATCGTTCGATGGATGAGACCCCCGAATTGCCTGAGTCTCATACTTGCGATCTTGGGAAATCTTTTTCTTGAAAAAAGATGAATTTTATGAATAGAACAGCAATTACACGTATTTTTTGTGTTTGAACTGAATTGTCGTTAAAAAGCACCAATTTTGAAGTTGGAAGTCATCTCAGTTTGGAGTGATTTTGGCGCAAAATTGGCAGAAAAATTTGACCCAACAAGAGATCAAACCAATGACCAACATCACTGGGTTAATTTGACCCTTTTTTCTTCTGCTCATATATGACCCAGCGGTTGGGTCAAATTTGACCCAACTTGGGTCAAATTTTGATCCCTTCCTTCAGAGAGTGTAGGAGAAACAAAACGACACCCTGCGAAAAAACGAGGGCTGAAACAACATTGCGTCGATGTTTGAAGCCACCAAAAAATGGAACTCTCACAAGCGAAAATTGAATTGACTCATTTGAGCTGAACCACAGTGAGTATCCAAAAACCGGAGAAGTGCTTCATTGCGTTTGACCGTGAGTTTCAGGATAAGGTGATCCATACACTGAAACGATCGTTTTCAGAAGGCCAGATGTGATGTCTGGCAAAAACACCACAAATCTGCTGGTAAAACACCGCAAATTGGACCTGAAGACATTGAGAAAACGGTGTCTCTTCGGGCAATATCACGCAAGTCCAACTTATACAAGAAGGCACAACGTCGTCCTGGGCTGTCAACGCTGAAAATCTGGGTCAAGAGGTTGAATTGTCGACATCAGCATTTCGTTTTGCAATTTCAGGAGTCAAGTGAAGTGAATCTCAAGTGAACGCAAACTTTGCCACGTGTCGTTCGACGAGATGGCAATTGACAGTAGAGGTTGCATTGATCTCGAAGATGACCTTGTTTTGGGTCCTTATACACTCTAAACCCGAGGTTCTTAAACCCGAGGTTTCTGTGTGGAACACCATAGGAACACCATTTTTAACATGGACTTAGATGGGATGTTCTTTTCGGAACACCTTTTGGAACACCTGACATGTTCTTGGAACACCATTTTCCAGTCACAAATTTGGAACACATAAGCGATTTGGAACACATGGGGTGTTCCAAATCGCATATGTGTTCCAAATTTGTGACAGGAAATGGTGTTCCAAGAACACGTCAGGTGTTCCAAAAGGTGTTCCGAAAAGATCATGCCCATCTAAGCCCATTTGTTAAAATTGGTACTCCGAAGGTGTTCCATACAGAAATCTCGGGTTAAGAGTGTAACCAAGTGCAGGTGGTAATGGCAAGGGATTTGTCTGAAAAATGGAAGCAGCAAATGAATGAAATCAAGCTTGAGCTCCATGAGTTTAGCGCGCCCGAATTTTTATGGCATGCAAAGTACCTATCAGTATAAGGGTTTAGGTCAGGTCTGCTTGGCTGCTGAGAAAATGACGAGTAAAACGAAAATGACATCCGGGAAGTTGGTTACCAAGAAAAACCTGCTCCAATTATAACGTTTTACCCAAATTTTTGCCCCCTATTATCGACTTTTCAACCCATTTTGTTGAATTCGGCAGAGATTTGATCTTCAATCTTGACGCTGGCTGGGAGTGGCATTGGAGAACACATCCCGATGGTTTCATGGTTCCAAACTCCTTGCTCATGGCTTCAAACTCCTTGCTCATGGCTCCAAACGCCTTGATCATGGCCCCATACTCCTTTCTCATGGCTCCAAACTCCTTGCTCATGGCTCCATACTCCTTTCTCATGGCTCCAAACTCCTTGCTCATGGCCCCGTACTCCTTTCTCATACCTCCAATCTCCTTGCTCTTTGCTCCAAACTCCTTACTCATGGCTCCAAACACCTTTTCGGCTCCAAACTCCTTGCTCATAGCTCCATACTCCTTTCTCATGGCTCCAAACTCCTTGCTCATGGCCCCGTACTCCTTTCTCATACCTCCAATCTCCTTGCTCTTTGGCTCCAAACTCCTTACTCATGGCTCCAAACACTTTTTTCGGCTCCAAACTCCTTGCTCATGGCTCCATACTCAGGCCTGCCACTCAACACAGAAAAAAATATAGGATGATCCAGGCAAAAATATAGGACAAAAATATAGGACAAGTTAAATATAGGACAAGTTATAAAGGAATCAATTGACGGGGTGAATTTCTTGCAAGCAATGCTATTCATTTCTTGAGGCTGGTAAGTTCTTGATTTGTTTTTTTGCGAGTCGGGATACGAACAGGCAAGGGTTACGCGTTGCCTTCTGGACTTTACGTGAATCGGTTTTGAACCTGAGAGGGTATTTTAACAGAGAAAATAACGGTGCTCCGTTAGATAAACCGTCAAAAGTTGTGGAACGGGTTGCAGCTGCACTGAAGGTTTCCGTGGCAACAGTGAAACTGCAATAATTTTAAATTGCTTCAATACAAATGAACCCTTTGAGCTTCTTTAGACTTCGAAAAGAAAACACTGTGGTTGCATTTTGAGATCCCTGATCTTCGACTACGCGAGAAAAAGGTTAGATAGAGCTTAACTTATGGCCTGGACAGACTGTAATGTCTGCTGTCGCAGATACGAAAAATCGGAAAAGGCAACAATCCATGACATAGCCGCAAGTTCACAAACCCTGCCGCGACTTTAGATGGCAGGCTGGGGCTCCCAAGTGAGAATTGATTTTTCCGAGAGGGACAGGGTTGGTCAGGTTCAGATAGCTTTAACTAAGAAAAAAAACACATTTTGTTCTCGTGAATGAAGGGGCTAAATCGAGCATTTTTGCACAAAACGCTCTCTGCCATCAAAAGTCGCGGCAGAGTTTGTGCGACCGGATGCATACTTGATTAATCTTAATCCCAACCCTAAAAAATCGGGAAAACACTTTAAAACAAAATAGGTGAATGTAAGGATAGGTTTAGGTTGGGAAGATTGGCTGGTTAAGTTAGCTTTTTTCGCTTATTTGACCCCACACAAATCAGGATATTCCCCGATTTGTGTACACGACGTGTATGTTGTCGTGTCAAATACTTGACCGGGACATTCCGATAGCTAAACATCGAGGAGAGGTGTTGGGGGACCAAGGGTTTTGCATGGGGCGTATGGGCAAGGCCTTTATGTTCCTAATTTCCTGACATGAGCAATTCGAAATATTGCTCAAAAACTCGTTCGCTGGGGTAGGCATGGTGGACGAATGGGATTAATCGTATAAAAAGAATGATAAGGCCACAATAAATTACAGGATCTGTGCGGGCTAAATTTATGGGGCCATGATCATTAAAAGGGTACTTACATTGGATAGCCAAACGCTGACCATGCAAACCTAACACCCTTGAAAAATATAAACTAAAAATACACGTCAAAGGAGAACCTTTCTACAAATCTGTTATTTTTTTTTGGATGTTCCGTCGAAAATTTTGAGAGATCACGGCACATTTCGCAAGGTCAATTTGAGGGATACCATATTGATAGCATTTCGTGTATGAGAGCATGTTGTTACAGAGCAAGACTGCTTCCTTCCGTGCATTGGCACTTCATTTTTCAGGCCGCAGAAAGCCGACGACGTTCCTTTGGTTTGCTGACTCACTCAAGCATATTGAGAGTGAGTCACTTGGACCCAATTGCAAAAAATCTGCTGATGCAGTTGGTAACGAAAAAATGAAACAAAATACAAGAATTTATACTTCACCCAAAAGTTATTTTGCTTTGACAACATCTTAGCCTCATCTAAAATCACTGGGTGGCAAACAAATTTTTTGGCCTTTCCCAAAAATATGGGACACAAAAATAAAATAGGAATTATAGGACATTATAGGACAAATTCAAAAAATATAGGATTTATAGGACAAGTGGCAGGCCTGCATACTCCTTCCTCTTGGCTCCAAACTCATTGTTCATGGCCCCATACTCCTTTCTCATACCTCCAATCTCCTTGTTCTTCGGCTCCAAAGTCCTTATACTCATGGCTCCAAACACCTTTTTCGGCTCCAAACTCCTTGCTCATGGCACCATACTTCTTCCTCATGGCTCCATTCCTTTCTCATGGCTCCAAACTCCTCGCACGGTAAATTTTTCACACATCCCCTGCACAAGCATCGAGTTCCTGCGAGGTGTCATGCAATGCGGCAGTGTTGAACCAGCGTCTGAGCAACTAACTGCATCATGATTCAGCCAATGTGGAGGGAAAATGCGCAATTAAGTACGGTGAAATGCAAAAAAAAAATATATCAGAAAAAGACCGAAATAACGAACAACAAATTCACGAGTCATTCAACTGCCGCAGTGCAGCAAACGGGTGAGGATCGAATACGCAAAAAAGAAAGTCCAAAAATGTATTTTGCCGTGAGTTGGGGAACGGAGCGCATACGTACCGATGTCTCCTTGGGTAGAGAAAAAGGAAAGATGAAAACAAAGGTGGAGAAGGCAAAAAAAGAAAATAAAGGAATGCTTTACGACGATGAAAAAAGGAAAGAGCAAAATTATGCGCAGCGAAGGCGTCACAATGCCATCGAATGAAAGCATAACGGGACAGCGCAACTGAAAAACGAACAAAGAGGATGGAGTACGGTGCCTGCTCATGGGAGCCCACGTCTTATCCAAGTGTTTACTCGCATCAATTGAGCACGTTCAGCGCAAGAGTGCAAGTTTTGAGTGCGATACCGGGTTTTGTCAGAGTTGTGGGGGACTTAATGTCACGGAAAGGATTGACTGTTTCACTGTTCGACAATTCCGGATTCTCTTATTGGGCGAAGCAGACATGGTTTCACTGTGACGTGTCAGCCGGTGCCGTCGAAGTGCAGGCAAACATCACCCGAGAGAAGCTGCTCCAGCACCCACCGCTCCAGACACCCAGCCAATGCAGGGGGTTCCGACATGCTCCCGAGTGCAATTGCTGCAGCACCCACGGCTCCAGGCACCAAGGTCACAAATGCCGACAATAATGCCCGTTTTATGGCATAGCCAGCCCGAAGGATGACGGATCAGCATCGGCGGGGACACCAAATGGCTTCTGCGTTCACATAACTTGCCAGGCATCTGTATTGGTCCTGGAGCCAGGGTTTTTTTAACGCGCACAGTGTGATGCTGCACACGAGACCTCCTTTTTAAAGTCCCTTCCGAAGGACCAACACACTGGCTACGTCAAAGGTCGGGAGATTTTGACTTCGGAGAAAAACGTTCCGCGAAAAAATCTTGATTTCTACTCGCAAAATAAGCCGTGTGAAATGATTGGGGCTGCCGGCGCAGATCGAGAAAAACTTCTCTCATACACTTGAACTTCTCATAAGTTCATTGACACACCTGTAAACTTCACTCACACACCTGTAAATTGTAGAAACACCTGCGAACAGCAGTGACGGATACATTGTGGCAGGATTCGGGTGGCAGTACCACACGCAAGCACAAAATTTTCCGAAAAATTGTCAACCTTTTTGGACAGTCTGTACCAAATGTCTTCGAACATGGGACAAATTTTGAAGGCAGGCCAACACAGGGGCCATCCAATTTCAACAGGGTTTGATGTTCCTTCACACCTTGCACGAGTGTCATGATATTTTGCAGTGCGCGATGCCATGTGTTGTAAATAGCGCCCGAGTTAAAACCGTGATCCCATGTTCGAAGACTTTTGATGAGCATTGTTTTAGAGTGTGGACCAATTAGAGCACAACCGCACATGGTGGAAAAATTTCGGTTTTGAACTTTCCATAATCTGTAAGCCTCGTCTTGTGGATTCGCGAATTTCGGGACGTTTTCGGGCCTCAGGCACAGAAAACGTTCTCGCACCAAATCACGTCCCGCAAGTTGCTTTCGCCAAATGGAGCTGCCAATTTGAAAAGTTTTAGTTTTACACGAATTTTGGCCATGTCCCATAAATATTCCTCAGCCATCCGCGAACGGACGAACCACGTCCTTCTGTGGTTCAGTGGGTTGTCCGAAAAGTGCCAACGTCCGACCTGTTGCTGAGGTGCGAAAACAACATGCCACAGTAATAACCTCCGAGGATTTCGCAGAATTCACGGAATGCGCCGCCAATCACCAGACATTCCCGAGTGCTATCTTTCAGTGTTAAGAGCTTTCTATCCCATTTCAAGATTGCCTGAAGGCAGTGAACCACAGCCAGCGGAACGTTCTATAGGAACAAGAGTCGATTCCCCCATCCATCAAAATGTGAGTCCAGATCTATCTCAGAGGCGAAGACCCCAAGTTCAAGAGAACCCTGCATCCAAAAAGGGTCCAAAATGAGGTCATTTGCAATCCGTTCGGGCATGATTCTCTTCCTCGTTGTGGTGGTGGGGTTAGTCTATTCGGCCTACGTCTACCTCCAGTTCTACCAGGATGTCAAATCGGTGTTGGCCGGTAAAACCTACGTGGACAACTGGAGCGAGGGTTATTACCCCGATGGTGGAACAGCATCGCAGGTCGAAGGTTTCGACGGGTCAGCGTGGACAGTGGCCGAGAGCCGGAAGCGCATTGTGAAGCCAGACGAGGCAAAGAAGACTGATTTGAAGACGGAGGCAGCGCATGAGGAGCTCAACGGACATGTGTTGTTCTTCAACCGGATTCCCGACAGCGGAGGACATCTCCTCGGGAAGCTACTGAAACAGCTTTCAGTTCGGAATGGCTTTAAGAATTTTAAACTGGGTGGATATGACACAGACAGTGCAAAGGAATTGGTGAGTGACCAGTGTGACTGGAAATGATTAACACCGGAGTAAAAATCTGCGAGAAAATAAAATAAATTTGTTTGTTTAATTTTTTGACACATTTTTGTCAAAAATGAAAAAACTAAATTCACAAAAAATTATATTTACAAAAAAAGTTATCTTTTGTAATTCATTGATTTCAATGCATTTTTTTCAAAATTGAATAATCAAAAATGATTTTTTGACTATCTAATTTTCATTAAAATTAATTTCGGAATTTTTTACGAGATTTTTCGTACAGAAAAGCACCATGATGTTTTGAATGGTGTTCTTTAGACAAAAATTTCTGGGAGAGCTTTCCAGAATGTCGTGGTCATGGTTAGAGAAAAGAAAAGGAATTCTGCAAAGCTCACGCAGCAAAAATTCTGAATAGAGGAAACAATTCGAGAAGTGAAATGATCCAAAGAAAAATCTCTCGCCGTTGGGAGTTCAAAACCGGATTGAAACTAATCCGAGATTCGAGGTTGCGGAGTAAATTTTTCCATGGCAGTAGATTGCTAAAACTTACTTCGCAACTTCGGATTAGCCTTAATCCGGAGTTGAACTCCTACGGTAGGAGTGAAATGACTGAAGACGATGATTCTGAAAAGGGTTTCTGGAAAAATTATCAATAAAAAATGTTCCGAGAAAATGGTTTCCAGAAGCGGCATTCGTTGCCAGGCCACACAGAAGTTGTTCGTGTGGCATGCAGAACCTCCGGAGTCAATTTGTCGAAAAACGAAGTTTTTTTTTAATCGGCAGGAGAAAAATCGGGGTTCCAGGAACAATTCAAGGGCTCCTCCAGAATTGAGCATTATTATTTATTTGGTCTTTGTAGAGACAAAAATCTAGCAGAGTTGCACTTACGTGTTTTCCTTGCTCCAACCAGGAAAACGAAGAAATTTACAAAATTTGTCAGCCTGTCAGGAGGCAAGACAAGGAAAGGGTGTGCTAGACTGGGTTGTGGGTCAAATAAAAAACCATAAGAACATCTTGAATTCCGAAGCAATTGGAGAGCTTCGAATCGTGCGGGACAGGGTTGCAATTAGGGAAAACAACCCTCGAACACTGAAGGTCTGTGACATGGGTTTCGGTTTCTTTTTTGCTTAGTCCTGGCCACGGGCACCACTGAAGAGCTGCTCAAACACGTAGCTTGGCTCATTTGGTCCAAAATGAGAATGGCACGGTGGATTTGTATCACCTCAGAGTGTGAGAGCTTTTTCTGTGTTGTTTTTTCCTTTTAGGAGGTCCTGGTCAACACGGTCCTCGAAAGGGCTCAGTCGCAGCTGACACCGGTCTCATTCGACAACACAACTCCTTTCCTAAACTTCACCAAATTTGGCCACGACCAGAACAGACCGATAAAGCAGCCAGTTTCTGTAAGCGTCATCCGTGACCCGATTGATCGACTGGTCGCAAGGTATGAATCTGCTAGAGCAGGTCAAAGGTCGAAATCTGGGACGACATTCGAGGAGTGTTACAAGGCCAAGGAGGCAGACTGTTTTCCAGTGGACGGTGGGAGGTTTAACGGAGCAGTCAGATATTTCTGTGGGACAAACCCAGATTGCAGGTAAGACTAATTTGAATGACAATGTCTCACGGAGGCTCACACTGACTGATCTTCAGGGAGTGCATCCACCACCCTCTTCCAAGTCAATTCAGACCGAAGTTTTGCAAATTATCCCACACTAGATTTTCATAAAACATCATGATCAATTGTCAACCCAACCCAATATTCATCACCATCTTTTGACATCATCACCTTGACTGCTCCATCTCTCTCGCTCTCAATCCCTCCCTCTATCCCCTCACACTTAGACATCGCATCCACTTTTGAATGAGGGTAGGCAACTGCATCACTCATTGTGGGACGATTATGTGACGATCAAGAAAATGATGCCAATCACTTGATGCATTGCAACATTTTGTCTAAATGGTACAGATCATGTCAATGGCCTAAAATGTGAGATGGGAACGCACACCCATTCAAAGATGGACGCGATGTCTCCATGTGAGGTGGATGCATGGTCTCTGTGTGAGGTGGATGCGATGTCTGCGTGTGAAGTGGATGCGATGTCTCCATGTGAGATGGATGCAATGTCTCCGTGTGAAGTGGATGCGATGTCTGCGTGTGAAGTGGATGCGATGTCTCCATGTGAGATGGATGCAATGTCTCCGTGTGAAGTGGATGCGATGTCTGCGTGTGAAGTGGATGCGATGTCTCCATGTGAGGTGGATGCAATGTCTCCCTCAGTGTGAAGTGGATGCTATGTCTCTTTGCGAAGAGGATGCTGTGTCTCTGTTATGTGGAAGGAATGGTTCCACGAGAGGTTGAGCAGTTTTTGGTGATGACATTAAAAGGTGGTGATGCATATGATTTGGTCGGGTTGACAATTAACCATCATGCTGTCAATCACCGTGTGAGTTGCTCACACACTCACACGCAAGATGGTGGTGCTGGTAACCTCCGGTGCAGTAAAAACAAAGACAAACCCACTGGATCAATTTCGACGTCTGTAACAGAGTCCTCAACCTCCGGTACAATAAAACGAGGATAAACTTCCTCGGTTTATTGTACCGGAGGTCTCCAGCAACACCAGCTTGTGTATCAGATCCCAATATGCAGGAGATTATTCTGTGGGGGTCAAGTGTCTCTGAAGGCCATAGCGCAGTTTTTTGAAAACGCTCATGAACAAATTGGACACTGGCCTTTTTCTAAATACATAAACAGCACTTCTTTGTCAAGCGTCATGGTGCAAGCTATGTTAGTTCTTCGATTTAACCCCTAATTCAGCGAGGTCTTTTTGTTAAGTGAATTTTTGGGAGGTGGTCCAACTGTTGGACCACCTCCCATGCAGGTGGTCCATCAACAATTCAAGGATTCTACTAGCTAGTTCTGCCTTTTAATTTCAGGCTCTAACTGCACCCAGCCTGAGTTAGGCATACCTGGAAGGGCAGGACTGAAGATGTTCTGCCGAAAAAAGTTATGGCCAGACTTGGTGGTTGATGGTCCATTGGACCAACTCATGGGAGGATAAGCGGCGTGTGGGGTAAATGCCAAACCAAGAGGTAGTAATGCCACCGAGCTTCCGTCAGGGTCCGCTCCACCCAGGTAGACCGGAAGAGACCTCTTGTCCACCTAAGGCCTGATGGATTCAGTTCCTACAAGGACTGGTACCACCATTATAATTGTGAAATTGTTTGAAATTTTTCCAGTTTTGGCATTCCCAAAATTGAAATTTTCCCGAAAATGGCATTTGAAACATCGAAAATGCATTCGATAGTTATTTTTCTCCGACTTTCGTTTGATTTGTTTTCACCGGAGCCGGTGTCGGGATGTTCTTTTCAGATGAAATTCACAATTTTTCTTTTCAACTTTTCTGAACGGCTGGACCGATTCGGCTCAAATTTCCATCAGTTATTCTCAATATCAGGCTGGACAAATGGAACGTATGACTTCATTAGCACTTGAAATATGGTTTTTGACCACCCATCACATGTTATTCATCAATTCTCCAAGTGGTGCAAAACTTCAAACGGGTGCCAGTAGAAGCTGGGATGTGTAAGGACTAAGGAGGTTGGCTGATGTTCAATTTGTAGTCCGGAGGAGACAGGTTCTTATCGTGTGGCTTTCCTGGGAAAAACTCCTAGGATCCGAACATTGCACTATGGTTTTCGGTTTTCGAACTTTTCACTTCGAAAAGACCTTAAAAAATCGAAAAAAGGGTATCCAAGATAGCATCAGATGGATATGTCCCTGTGGGACAGAAAATATGGGGACACAAATAATCTGGTAAAATATCGGGACACAACAAATCTGAGAAAATATCGGATCCCAAAAATCTGATAAAAACTGGGGCAAAAAAAAAATATCGTGATGTTAAGAATTTGACAAAACATCGGACTCAAAAAATCTGAGAAAACATCGGGACCCAAAAATCTGATTTAATTTCGGGACACAAAAAGTCAGATAAAACACCGGGACACAAAAAATCTGATAAAATCATGGTTGCTGCTGCTTTGAAAAATCGGTATTCCCTGAGTTTTCCAGAAGGATTCTCAGCTTTTTCTAGGGCTTTTTTCCAGGGTTTTATCCAAGGACAAGACAAAAATGGGAGGGTGTAGACAAAAATTGCAAGACAAGAATGTTCTTCAGGTGTCATCGTTGGAAATTTAAAAAAAATGTAAACTAAAAAAATGTTATGAAATTCTGTTTTCCATTTTTTGTCTGGTTTTTCTGGAAATTTTCAGTTTTCCAGGGTTTTTTCCAAAAATCCCTGAGTTTTCCAGGTTTTCCAGGGTGCAAAAAAAAATTCCCTGATTATTCCAGGTTTTCCAGGTTGGTAGCAACCATGAAAATATCGGGACAAAAATGATAAAAATTGGGACACAAAAAATCTGATAAAATATCGGGAAAAAATGATAAAAATTGGGACACAAAAAATCTGATAAAATATCAGGACATAAAAATCTGATAAAATATCGGGACACAAAATCTAATGAAAACTCACCGCACAAAAATCTGATAAAGTGTTGGGACACAAAAGAATCTGTTAAAATATCGGGACACGAAAAATATTGGTGAAGTCATGTTGATGTATTCCTGACTTTTGTGATTTCTAACCACCATCAAATTGTTTTTCTGATGTTACCTGATCACCGCTATTTGCAGCACCCTTAACAATGAAGTAGCCCTTCAAAGGGCCAAAGAAAATATCCTGCTCTACTATCCAGTGGTTGGAGTCTTAGAAATGTTCAACGAAACCTTACTAAGTCTGGAAGAATTTCTCCCAACATATTTCAACGGAATTATAGATCTCAATCAAATCGAAGGTTAGTCATCCATGAGTTAATTTGATAATCAGTTAACTGTGGTAGTTCGGAATACCTGCGACATTGGACTGGACTAGTTGGCACCATTGCTCTGTGATATACTAAAGCTAACTAAACCCAAACCTAACCTCCGAACCTTCCTATCCTATTTAGGCCACGAGTGTATGTGAAAACCGTTCAGACCACCAGCATTTTTGGAATGTCGGCCGGTTTTCCGAACTGCAACTCAGAAGTAAAGTTCCAAGTTACGGACAGTTTTACCTGAAGTTTAAAGGAATGGGCAGTTTTTGTGCAGGTTGCGAATAGTGTTTGCTGAGCTCCCGAGCAGTTTTTGCTCGTACCAGGATATGGGCAGTTTACAATAAATTACTTCCAAGTTACACGCAGTTGCTGACAACTGTAAGGTTTTATGTTACGGGCAGTTTTCATCAAGTTTCAAGTTACGGGAGTTTTCGTTAAATTTTAAGCTGCGGGAAGTTTCCAGCCAGTTCCAATACATGCGACAGTTTTCATTAAATTCCAAGTTACAAGCAGTTTCGTTGAGTTTCAAGTTACAGAGAGTTTATTAAGGGGGAGGGGGCTATCTCTGTTGGGTGAACTTTAGGGGGGGGGCTATCTTTGTTGGGTGTTTGTCCTGGAACCGATTTTGTCCAAATTTTGAATACATTTTAAAAACAGATTCCCTGTGCAAAATTTGGTCACCCTTAGCCACAGGATAGTAAAGTCATGAGCTCACAAAGATGAAAAGAAAGCGCCTGGCAACAAATGGTCTAGCACAGACAATATTCAAGCCAGTTTCAGTGTCTTGCACAATTGAGGACCTTTCTAGCTCAAAAACTGTAAACGATGCAGCAATTCTGCTATCACGCGACAACTAAAAACCCATTTGCGGTAAACGACATTCGTTAGCGAGAGACAATTTTCAAGCTATATAAAAATCCGCAATCATTTTTTTAACGTACAGTGCTCACGCCTCGGTTTATTACCAACTTTTGAAACAGACAAGATATCAAAGAATGGTTTTCACCGTTGGATTCAGAAAATGTTTTGAGTGGAAAACCATGCCAAAACCCAGATTCAGCAAAAATGTCACATACAAGTATTTTCAAATACAGGGGAAAGGTCCACCTCATGTCCTAGTACTTTTAGCACAAATTGCATTCAACCGGATCAAGGTCTGCATCAGTTTGCTTAGACCAGATTCCTGTAGGATCTGGTTGACCTAGACTAATTGGATCCCTACCTCTGAGTTCATAAAATTGGATACGGACGGGGTGGAATAAATTCTCAAGCAAGCCTGCGTAAACACGAGTGCGTTGGTTTAAGTTAAATTCACTATTATTTTTACATTCCCGTTTGAAACCAGGTCCGGTTCAGATGAGAGATGTAACCAATCTAGCAGTGAAGACACCGCCAGAGGAGGTAAAAGCAGAGCTTCGTCGTACGCTGAGGACGGAGTACGAATTATACGAGTTTGTCAAGAGTCGTCTGCTAAGCCAAACAGCACTGGCCGTTATGACCAGGGAGACAAGCATCACTTGAGTGAGAGGCATCACAAATAGAATCATGTAAAAAATAATAAAAACAGCTATTTTCCTCAACGTTTCCTTGCATCTCGATTTTATTTTTTACAATCTGGGTTTACAGACAAATTCACAAAAAACAACAAATCCACAGTTCAACAGCAGGTGGTTAATTGTACCTTTGGATAGGTGGCTGCCCCAGGTCCCCCCCCAAAACTGCAAAATAGCTGTATTGTAATTTGTATGTACCCTTGGCGTAACAGACACGGTCTTCCATTAATGGAGGCACCAGAATATGCAACTGAAACCACAAGACGGATGTCAAAGGAGGTGCAATTTTGTGACATCTTGCAAAAATTCGTATTCTTATCCCCAGGATAGCGCATCTTTTAAATCCACAGAATTTTAAAAGGGGGGAGGGACATAAAAATCAAATCCCGTATTTTTATCAACCGATACAAGTTGATTTTTGGTGAGCATGTTTGATGGCATCACAGATGTCCGCACACCAAATTTTAGCCCCCCCAAATTTTAGGTTTGGCACCCATGTGTTTTAAAAAAAAGTTCCAACAAGAACTTTGGATCGGTGCCCCATAAAAGTAACGGGGTGTTCTTGAAAGTGCGAACATGCAGAAATGCTTAAAATTTCATGGAAAAATGATCGAAAGAGCCAGAATTTTGATATTTTCACTTCTTGCATGTGTTTTGGTAGATTTATTTTTAAGCTTGCGATGGTCAAGCATCGTGTTATTGAAAATGGAGCCACAGTGCACTTTGGAAAAGAATAATATCAAATTCCGACTCTCGTCACCCAATCTTGGACATTTTTGTTCATCGTTCCAAATTTCGAAAACTCACTCGACGATTTGTTCACTATTTGAAGGCAGCGGAGTCAACTCATTCGGCTTAGTCAACGGCAAAGAGAGCAGGATGCCTCCGAAACGTCAGCTCCGTTGATTTCATCTGGAGAATAAATCGCCGAGTGAGCTTTCGTTTGCTATCCCAAGTTCTCCAAGTTTCCACCCCGCTTCATGTGATGCGAATTGGAATTTTTGAACTTGCAAGTTATTGCTTGTTCGGGCTCGTCGTGTCCGGGATTGTTGACTTCTTCGGTTGCCGACTTTGTCTGGACACTGGCGTGTCACCAATCGGCTAGCTTCATCCTTCAGCTCATCTGTTGTCCCAGAAATATTGATCTGAACACTTGTTATCTCCCGGCCAGGTCGCAAATTTGGGTTTGAGTGTGATATTGGTTCGCTTTCGAAGGTTGGTATTGATCTGAAGCGATAACAAGTGTTCAGATCAATATTTCTGGAACAACAGATGAGTTGAAGGATGAAGCTAGCTGATTGGTGACACGCCAGTGTCCAGACAAAGTCGGCAACCAAAGAAATTGCAAGTTGTTGCTAAAATCTGAGTTGGTATTCGACTTTTATACACCCAAAATGGCCTTTTGGCAAAACACGTAAGTTTTGTACAGATCCATGAAATTTTTTGCCTCTTGCAATATCCAACCTGCATTCGTAGTTGTCAGAGCATCACCATTTGCCATGTTGTTCCAACCAAACCATTCTGATCCTTCTCAAGTTGACATTCCAAAAAGATCCGCCACACCCCAATCGCAGCAATAGCTAGAGCACGTTGAAAATGGTGATACTTTTTGGAAAATTTCGCTCAAAAGTCTAAAAATTTCGTTATTTGGCGGTGGAAATAAAAAGGCTAGAACCTGTCAAAAATGCATTTTCATTCATTTCAACAATGTGATTGTTTTGAGTTTTGCAGGAACAATACATTGGAAAAATGATGTAAATAAACTGAAGAAGAGACTGGAAAAGAGCAAAAGAAAACTTTATTTTATCAAATGTTTTGTGTACTTTGATTGCATCTTAATTAAAAAAAGGAAAAACACGACGTTTTCGCATGCATATCGTGAAAAAAGGAGATATTTCGTGGAAATCAATGGATTTCGTGGAAATTTTCACATTTCGTGGAAAATCACCCATTCACAATTGCCAGAATTGCTTTTCAATTGACTGAAATGATAAAGAAATCGCAAAAGATGGTTGAAATGGCTGATTTCGTTTTGGCGGTGACAATTCCTTTTCACCATTTTCAGAGTGCTCTGGCAAGAGCACAATTTTAGAACACAGTTGCTCCCAAAATCCCAGATTACGAGTTTGACGCAAACCCACGAACAAGAATACGGAGAATCAAAATATGACGTCACATTTGACATAAGTCTCATTTCTTTTTGGCATCTTTGATTCCTGCACCGGCGTTGAACTTGAAGAAAATTATGTCGCCATCTTCCACCGTGTAGTTCCTTCCCTGTTGCCGATATTTGCCTGCAGCCTGAGGAAAGCGGGGAAAACGAGAAAACAACTTGTAAATCATGGATAAAATTTAAGGCTGTATCCTTCATTGCCTAAAAACGCTCATACAAGCCAAGCACAGAATACAGAGATGATTGAATTAATGCACCCATGTCTGTGCGTTTTTTCCATTTGACAACTGAAGCACGTGCACCACGAATAGGTTCATCAACATTTTCCATTTCTTTTCTGGTGAGATGAGCGAGCCTTATCCATTTCTTGATGAAGCGGACACACGACCGCTTTAGCTATGAAAGAGGACCATGATGATGAAACAAGCTAAAATGGGTGCTGGAGGAGAAGGCACCATTGGCAGGTGAAAGCCAACTGAGGCTGTTGGAAAACAATTCGATGGCAAACATCCAGACTGGTTGTCAAATTTATACAGGAAATGAGGGATCAAGTTTTCATGCTGGCAGGCTTTGTAGAAATCCTGATCGGATGGGGTTTGATGTGAATGACGGGACCAGAACATTGGTCGAATTGACAAAGTGGGGGTGCAAGATGGGGGCCACTGTATGTTGACAGTTGCATCTGAAATATTCCTTTTTCTCTTCACTCTTTTCAGGCGGTGGAAATAAAATTGCCAGATTTGCACAAAACTGGACAAGGTGTCAGATTTTGACCTCGGTTATAGGTAAAATAGGAACTTCAATTTCTACAGAGCAGTTAAATCTGAACATTTGCCAAATTTGCATCCAATTCCATTGCCACTATACAGTCAACACGATTACTCTGAGAAAAAGAAGTGATAAAAAGTTGAAAACATAAAATTCAATCCGCCATGTGGAGTAAAACTCAAAAATTCACTCCTGCTGAAACGCTCTATGTTTTATGGGGGTTTTTGTCCGCATCAGTACCCGTCAATTAATTCTGAGTGAATGGACATGGGTGAATGCAAAATCCATCCATTTGCCGCAGCATCCGTGTGTTTCAGAATGATGCACCATTTCAGGCCTTATTTTTCAAATGGCAGAAATTCTGTGCTGACACACAGCCCAATGCACGCATGCTTTATTGCGTGGCACCCCACACCAGACCACGCTTTCACAGTATCTGTTGTGCATCTCAGGTGATGCACATGGCATCTGTTTGGAGTGCACCAAAATGATGATAGGTTCCTTAAAATGTTGTCAAATGACACAAAATGACTTCGGAAAGCCACACACCAAAATAGCATTGTTTTGCTGCTGATCCCATGCGGCATGCCGCCGATGCGGCTATTTTCACATGCGGCAGTCAACTTGGTACAAGCATGTTCACGGGGATGGTGAAACTCTCAGCATGGCAGGGCGTTTCTATTCTTTTGCAAGTCAAAATCGACCTTTCCAAATAAAAAAAAAATGCTTTCTCTGTTTCTTTTCTTTTTCATCCCTTTTCATTCTCGAACACAGGGTGAAAAAAAGGGGAAAGAACACTCCCACAATTATTGGACCATGTTTCCCTCGAGACTTCCGCCCCTTTCATCTCAATCCTGCTGAATGCCGCCTGGGGTCGGAGTCATTTGCGCAGTTGGTAAAACCAGTAAGAAAAACAATTGTCTCACTTTTACGGCCGATTCTGAGCCTTCCTCTTTGAAGTCATCATATTTCATCACTTCAGCCATGATGAAACCCTTCTCAAAGTCAGTGTGGATTTTTCCTGCTGCTTGCGGTGCCTTGGTACCTTTCTGCAGAGAGGAAAGAAGTAAAGAAAGCACAAAAAATCAACATAATAAACGAAAACCTCGCAAATTATTCACTCCCTTGTGTAGAGTGGTTGTCTCCCATAATGTGGAAGGGTTACCACCCTTGTGTAGAGGGGTTATCTGCTTATGTAGAGCAGTTATCTCCCTTATGCACTCATAAAAGGGTTATCTCACCTTCATGGAGGGTTTATCTCCCTATGTTGAGGGTCATTCTCCTTATATGGGGTTATCTCTCCAATGTACAGGTGTTATATCCCCTAGCAGAGGGGTTATCGCCCCCTGTGTTGTGGTTTATCTCCACTGTGTAGAGGGGAATCGCTCTTCTGTAGAGGGGTTATCCCTTGGGCAGACGTCCCTCCGGAGCTTCCTGTATTGTACGAGTTGCTTTGAACATTTTCCTGTCTATAGAAATCCACGAGTTTTCTACCATGGCATTTAAAATTAAAATTTGATTTCTGATAGGAAGTTAGGTTGATTTTGATGCCAACTTTACAAAGAAGACTGAAGCGCAGTCGATGATGAATAACGAGAACTGTCTGGAAATGATCCGATTTGATTCAGTGCAAGACAAGATCCAACAATCCTGGACAAAAATGCTGACTTCCCGTGCTTAGGAGAAGTTTGCGCAAACTGCAGAGTCCGCAGCCAAGCACGGACGTCACAAGAACTTGGGCCCTGTGCCCTGGGCCATTAGACCTTGTGTTCCAGTAAAATGGGCTCTTTCTCTATCGCTAACTGATAAAATTCACAATCTTTATCCGAATGATCCAGAAATCACCAAATAACTTTCAAAAATATAACATTGAATGTCATGGGAAAAAACCTGCAGGTTTACGTAGGTTGTACCAGAATTAATGGAAGTTGGCTCATTGTCTTGGTATTAAGGATGCGATTTTGGCAAATTTTGGTTTGCTTAAATACATACATCTATGATGGACATTTGTGCCAAAGGACAACTTTATCAGCCTTCTGATACTCAGTATAGAGATGCTTGAATTCAATGTGTTTTGTGCTCTGAAGAAAAAACAAGGATTTTTCAAAGGTGGAAAAACAATTCAATGGCAAAAATCTCGAAGATTATACAACTCAAAATCCTGCCATTTTGAAGGCCATTATGGTGACCAGTGTCTCTCATTTTCCACTGGTGATTGGACAATTCAACAATTGTCCTGTGTTACAGGGTGTTTCAAAAATGACCCTCAATCGCAAGCTAAAAGTCAGGTTGTGAACGAGCGAAAAATGGGTGGTACACTGAGACAGTGGAAGATGACGATAGAACAACTGCAGCTGATTCAGCCCCAAACATCCTTCTGTCTGCTGGCTTGTTCTGAAGCATTCTTCATTGAAAGGAATTTTCCAAAATCCGTACCAGAATGGCTCAGCCGGCTCGCAGAATCAATGAAAAAATGCCCCAATGAAAATATCGCCATCATAAAATCCAGAAATTTTGGGACACCCTGTAGAAGAGAAAGATGGTTGTCACAGGGCATTCACAGGTGCACCTGACCTCGCCTTGTACAACTCTCGCCTTTTTAGAAAAATCAAACAGGCAATGTCAGGGCTGTAAATTTCCTCTGACCAGCCCTGGTCAAAACCACAAATTCAGAGCCAAAAAAGAGCCCACTTTGGAACAACGTGGAACATCTGATAGTTGCATGAGAAGGGTGGAAATTTGCATCGATGTCAAGAAGAATGCCTCCAGTGATTTTAGGAGGTGAAATTGATTAAAGTTGTACCCAAGGCATTTGAGGATGCAACTTCCATTAATTCTGGTACAGCCCACGTAAAGCGAATTTTTTTTTGCAAGCCAGGATCATCATCCTAGAACAGCATCAAAACAAGCACAAAAAAATAACCCGGTTTTTTTAACAAACACCTAGATCATTTCACGCGAGACCTTAGGAGGCCCCAAGACCATTTGGAGGGCTTGGCAAACCTTCTTGTGGGAGGAGCTTGAATAGGCCAAAGAAAATAGAAACTCCTATGAAGCAGGTCATCAGAAATGGGTCACAATAACAGAAAATCTTGACGGACAAGGCTGTACACTTCAAAACTAGGTGTACGAACTAGGAATAAATTCCTAGCTAGAGCGCACATGGTGTCTGCAGGAGAATACTTGCAAATAAGCATGCATCCCGGCAGAAAAAACTGGACCATCATGTCTAGTGCGCATTTCCAAAATGCAAAACACCGGAACTCGAGGCTTACCAACATTCCGAAATGTGAGAATTGAACGGCGTTTAGAATTGTGATCATGACTGCCCCAAAAGGTTGGGAAATGGGCAATTCTTTGAGTCCCGGCCAGTTACAAATACGCAATGCAAAATAGCCCAAGTGGTTTTGAAGCAGGTCTACATTTCTACAAGGGAGGACCACCTGAAATCAGTCAACAAAGAAGAGATAACGCTGGGTAAAGAGTAGCATCTGGTCACAAAACGAGCTGCTCTTCTTTGAACACTCTCTATTTCTAATTGAAAAAGCCAGGGCTCACTTGTATTGTCCACGCCTTGACTTCATCCGTTCCAGATGTAAAGAAATACATCAGCTGGAGTGACTTATATCCATTGACGATTATCTTGTCGAGGGCACTGGAAAGAGAAAAGCGGTCGGTAACACACTTTTAGCAATATCAAAAGAACTTGGATGGGGTGCCAGTTGAGCTGAAATGGGTAAGGGGTGGGCTCTGTTCAATGTCAACAAGTTAGACTGACAGTCATTGTGAACTCAACTTGGCACCCACGAGTATCGTTTTTATCCTTTTCTTCTTCAAAAATTGCTATTTATTACACAGCACACTGGTCAAATTTCGCAGGGAATGCGCCAGCCTTTTGTGTTTAGGACACGTTCACTAAAAAAACTGGTAGTTCGTAATACCCGCGGGCATTGCACTGGACGAGTTGGCATCCTTGCTCTGAGATGTACTAAAGCCAACCCAACTCAAACCGAACCAAGCCTAATCTTCCTGTCCTGTTTAGGCGACGAGCAACTGTGAAAACTCGTTCAGACCAGCGTTTTTGAAATGTCGGTTGCTGTATTCCGAACTGCAACCTGAAAACTACTTTTTGAACATTTATTACATTTTACAATGTCATACAAACCGGCAGTGGTACGGCGTTGCACGACCACCAGGGAAAAAGTTACAGTTTCATATTTGGTGTGTTTGAGTAACAAAAAGCACAAAAAGTAAGTGGCATGGTCATGGTTGATCAAATTTTCCAGAAATGACAGCTCCGTTTCTGTCTGTCCCCCTCACACTTATCAGTTGCCACATGAGACGGCGCCCGATGGCGGTGGCAAGACGAGTCCGCAATTCCTGGGACCAGATCCGGGATCACAAAAACTACAACTGGTGCGCTTGAGGAGATTCTGCTCTTTCGCTGTGGGATGTTTTCTCCAATTTTTTTTTTCAATTTCAGTGAGAACGAGAGACATTCTGAGAGATCGATCCTGAAGAACAGAAACGGTCGTATGCACCAAAGCCACTAATCCTAACCCAAGTTTGAAAAAAGTCAATTCCACATTCAGATGAACCTTTCTCTCCATAGAAAGAAAATTTTCCAACAGATTTCTTTCTATGCATAGAATTTTTCTGCATAGAACTCTGTTGGAAAATTTGATTTCTGTGCACACAACATTCCGTTTCCATCGTTGTGAAAGGTGCATCTTAACATGGAATTGACTTTTCTCAAGCTTAAGGTTAGGGTCGGGATTAGTGGCTTTGGTGCATACGACCGAAAGTGACGAAAAGGTTGGGCTCCCCTTAGCCTCTCGATCACCACCCACCCCCAGGGGGCTGCAACTGTCAGCCTTTTGATTCCCAATTTCGTCTCACATTTCCAGATTCTTTTCCAGAGATTCCCGCGACAATTCCCAGACGTTCAAAGGTTTTCAGTTTTTCCCACTGAGCAAGTACCCTGAATGTTTCAGAATCAGTTAATTTGCAAGATCATCTTCTGCTCACCTGGTGCAGTTATTGTCCTTCAAGTATTGGGCACGATCGTTCTCCGTCATATCAGCAAGTTTGCTCTCGAGCACACCAGAAAACGGAACTATGATGGACCCCGGATCATGGGTATCGATCGATTCTTTGATTTTTGCCAACCTAAACACGAAAGGAAAGATGCGCAAGACAGAAATTTCCTAGATGAACAATTGTGTCAGAAGAACCTATAAAAGTGAGTCACCTCAAATGTTGGTTTTTTTTATCGCAGTTTCTGCGAAAATGGCTGCACCTACAATTGTGGTGCAATGGAGGTTTTGGAGCCTGGTTCTTTAGCCCTTCGTTTGGTTCCATTGGGTTCTCCTAAATGACACTCCTGCACCCTTTTTGGGGAAAGGTCTCCGGAACTGTGCTTCGGAGGTCCATGGTTTAAATTACAAAGTTGTTCATTTCCTTGATCTGAAGGCACCTGAAGTGATCCGACTCGAATCCATCACTTGGCTTCCGTTTTAGGGGTGGTTTTCTGCGGGAAGAGGTAGAGAGGTTGGAGGGGCGTTTTTTCAGCAGGCATGCATTCTCACCAACATTTACCATTTCTGATGAGATGAGTGAGCCTTATCCATTCGTAGATGTAACAGACACACGGACCGGTTTCGCCTTCACACGGAGGGCTTCTTCAGGTGCAGAAATGGTAAATGTTGATACACCCATTCGTGGTGCACGTGCTTCAATTAGGCATGCATTCTTCGTGTCTCGGATGATGGGCCCTGAGACCTCAGTCTTCTTGCGATTCGGTGAAGCTACATTTGCGGGTGTCTGAAGGGGTGCAAGGGGTGGTTATGGAGATATCTCCTTTTTTGCGGAAATTGCGACCGAAAAAAAAAACCAACATTCGAGGTGACTCACCCTGTATAGAGGCCATTTTCGGATGGACAAGAGAAGATTCGGAGACGACGTTTCGGCCCCTGGGCTGGAGCCTTTTTCGAGCCAAACGAAACGGTGTTCTCTGCCTCTGGTGTTGCGCCAACATCAGCGGCAGAGAACGCTGTGTCGTCTGACTAGAAAAAGGCTCCAGACCAAGGGCCAAAACGTCATCTCCGAATCAACTCAGTCGATCAGGATGGCCTCATTTCAGGTAATGCCTAACAGTGTTTGAAAAACAGATCGTGGCACCAGACAAAATTTGATGAACAATTATTTCCGATTTTTACGATCACAATTTGAAATGAAAAATGGGTGTAGCACCTTACGAAATATCACTTTTGAAAATCTAACACGGGAAAACGAAAAACATTGCAGCGGACTGTACAGTCAGAGAAACAATTATGTACCCATGAATTGGAGACATGCATTATTGGTTTGTGGGTAGAAGTGTGGCCGCTCGTCTGACAAACGTATTCACATGAAAAGTGTTGTGCCAACAAGACAAACGATGGAGATGCCCATGGGCCACATACAGGGTGTCCTGTAAAGGTCCAGACAAAATGTGCCTGGCGGCTTCCTAGGGTCATGCTGACAAAAAAGGTAGACACCATTTTTTCCTGCGGGACTTGGTTTTCGAGATTTTGAGCGTTGTTTATTGTGAATACTCGTACACTGCTAAAATATGTTGTATTTTTACGTCTCCATTCATTGCCCAGTTCTAAAACAGATCAGATTGGAAATGATCTCAGATCAGATTTTGATCAGAGATTAAATGATTTGAGATCCAATCTGATCCGTTTTAGAAGAACTGGGCATTAGAGATGTAAAACTACAACAAAGCAGTGTATTCACTGTAAACAAAGCTCGAAATCTCGAAAACCAAGTCCCGCAGGAAAAAATGGTGTCCACCTTTTTTGATCAGCATGACCAAAGGAAGCCGCCAGGCACATTTTGTCAGCATGACCCTAGGAAGCCGCCAGGCACATTTTGTCTGGATCTTTACCAGACACCCTGTATGTATGGATAATCGCCATTTGTAGCAGTAATGTGCCCTTAAATGAACATGAAATGCACCCATTTATGGGTAAATTATTGCTTGTGACTGTACCCAACCCTTGCTCCCATGAGTTGGGACCGGAGAAGTTTCACATGTGACCGAGTAAGCGAACATTTTTGGCATAATGAATGTCCAGCAATTGGAGCTTCACCTCCCAGGAACTCTTTGTGACTACTTTCAAAACACTATGGACCCAGCAGTCATTCATCGCTTGTGATAAGACATGAACAAAGACGCTCTTTTACAGGGTTGCTAGCCATTTCCCAGATCTAAATTCCCTGACTTTTCCAGGTCCGTTGCCAGGAATTTCCAGGCCCGATGTCTCATAAAACTATCAATTTTCAGGATTTTCCTGATGGAATGCCAAGAATTCCACAGCTTGATGAAAACCATTCATTTTGAAAAAGAAGCAAAAAAGCATTTTTGACAAAAATTGTCTAAATGTTCCAAAACAGAGGCTCAAACTGAGTAATTCAACTGGAAAATTTCCTTTAGGCATTTCGATTTCCCTGACATTTCCAGGTTTGACAGCAAAAGCCCTTGAAATCCCTGACTTTTCCAGGTTCTTTTTTCAAATTCGCTGACTTTTCCAGGTTCTCCTGGTTTACTAGGTCGCTGGCAACCCTGTTTTACTGCCATAGTGGCTTAATAATCTTTGTCGTTTAGTGCGTTATGAAATTTGTTTGCTACTCACATGTGTTATTCATGTAATTGGAGCTTGCATATTAAATGTCGTGTCCTGAGTGTTGCACTCCCTCGATTTTAAAAAACCATTTTAAACATTTTTACCAGGTTTTGAAGGCTTTCTCAAGTATTGAGACAAGTGACAGAAAACGGCGCCCATGTGGACGCAGGCGACATCTTCCTGTATCTTTTGGAGGAAAAAGATGCAGGAAGGTGAAGGAAAAAGACTCAGGAAGGAAAAAAGAAACAGGACATCGAAGGAAAAAGACTCAGGAAGACAAAGGAAAAACATACAGGAAAGTTAAGGAGAAAAAAAAACACAGAAAGCTGAAGGGAAAAGGTGCAGGAAGGCAAAGGAAAAAACGATGACCGCAATGCAACACAAGAATGTCAGCATCTTTCCAACTTGATTTTTGCTTATGTGGCACACCTGCTAAAAT
>JASGXE010006924.1:0-54223 GCA_030068105.1 Sinentomon sp. SZTP_YWyxl | reverse complement strand
TGCTGCCTGATGAATGACCTGTTGTTGGAGCAAAACAGGAGCACAAAGAGAGAGAAATGGGAGTTGCGACCAACAGACAGATCGCACATGGGAAGTGACGAGTGGAATGCCACGAGTTGAAAATTTCGGCGTGCAGGAACTGATGGTGTCAAAGAGAGAACATGAATCAATGGTCAGCTTGCGGCTGGAAAAAGAAAAGATTTGCTTGAGATTGAATGCTGTCGATGTGCATGAATTTGTCGAAAACTGTTCCCAACATTTTTGCCGATTTTTATTTTGACTTGAACTGAACGTTGACTTCTGAAACAGGAAAAAAACTTTTCGGGATTTTTTTCGTGTTGGCGGCGCAGTGCAATTTGCTTCGCGGTGCACCGGTGTGCCGCAGCGCACAGTTTAAGAAACGCTGATTTAAAACGTTGAAACATCTATGCTTAAATACACTCACCTCTTAGTGATAAAAATTGAGAGTTTTGACATTTGCAGTTGACCTCGCAAAGAAAAATAATTTTCATTGCTCTGCTATCAAACGAACACTTCTCCGGAATCACTTTGAAAGCAGCAAAAATGAGCAGAAAACACTACACACAATCCAGACACTCGTTTGATTGCATTAAACTTCTTTCTCTATTCTTTTTTGTCTTCTTCAATACTTTTTCATTGAATGGTGGTGAGGGCTGCAGAGGTCATGATCACTTTGTGGTTGGCTGTGTTTATCTCTGCCACAGTTTAAAAGCTTTAAAAACAACTCACAAAAGAACGGAAATCGATTTCGCTGCCTCAGGCAGCATCTTCAGTCCAAATGCAGGTCGGTGGCCGAAGTTGCGTCGTCTGCTTGGGAGTCACGTTTGGCGTTGGCGATCCAATCCAGTGGGAGTTCAAAGGTTGACTGTTTTGGTTGAGCTGGTGGTAGTGGAAACCGGAGGTGGTGTCTACTGTTGAAGAGCTCATGCCATGACTCATGAACTGCACCTGCTTCTTTGATGTTCATGCTGTTCTGGTCTTTGAGGATTTCGATCGGTTCTCTGATGAGCCTGGCAGGTAAACTGTCTTCCTGGACTAAAATTGATGCTGATTCCCAGGTTGCTTGGTGGTCCGTTTGCTGCAGGTGTCTTGCCAAGGCGGTGGCTCCGTCTAGCTGCTTCTTCTTCACATCATATTTGTGCTGCGCGAGGCATACTTTGATTTTTTCCGGTTTGACCAATGTAGGTGCCAAAGACCAGAACAGCACGAACATCAAAGAAGCAGGTGCAGTTCATGAGTCATGGCATGAGCTCTTCAACAGTAGACACCACCTCCGGTTCCCCCTACCACCAGCTCAACCAAAACAGTCAACCTTTGCACTCCCACTGGATTGGATCGCCAACGCCAAATGTGACTCCCTAGCAGATGACGCAACTTCGGCCACCGACCTGCATTTGGACTGAAGATGGCAGCAAAATCGATTTCCGTTCTTTTGAAAGTTGTTTTTAAAGCTTTTAAACTGTGGCAGAGATAAACACAGCCAACCACAAAGTGATGCTTTTTCATTTTGAACCATCTTGCTGGCTGCAGTTTTTTTTTTTGGTACCTACCCTTGAAAAGTGGGGAAAACGTTTTTTTTTTTTTTTGTTTTTTTGCATGTTCGTTCCTTTACTTCAAGAGAGGTATATTACCAAAAGGCAAGCTTCCCACAATTTCAGGTAATTTCGGTACGCAAAGCTGATATTTTGATCATAAAACAGACTCATGTGGGACTAAATACGGTCAGTCAACTTCCGATGAGAATTGCCGTGGAAACTTTAGCCAATCTGAATGAAACTTTACACATCTGTACTTTGATCTTTTCAGGAATGCTGGTTAAATTTGAGAAGCGTATGCTTTTAAGTGCCGTTTTGGCAGGCAGGAGACCTTGTGATGGACCCATCTGTGATTTTTGTGTCTTTTGAGCATTGTGCAGTCGATTCGATTTCCCACTCTGAAATGTGCAAAAATCATTCTCATTCTTGTGAGCATGCCCTTGTTTGCGATGGTGAAAAACAACTATCAGTTTAAAGCTAGACCGAGAAATTCAGGTGCAGGAAGATTTGGTTTCATCATCGAAACAACGCGGAAATCGTCTCCGGAAATCGTCTCGAGAGCGATGACGATTTGAAAAAGCAATCAAAAATGGTTTACTGTCCAAGATGAGGCCTGCTGCCTTCAGGGCTTGCTTCCAAAAACTGTTCAAGGGATGTCAGAAGCATTTCACTGCCCAAGGCATCTACACATAGACCAATTAAATATTAATTACTGAGTACAGCACCACGTCTTGGTAATTCTCATTGGAACTTGACGACCCTCGCAGAACCTCAATGAAAGCCATGGATATTGGAATTATATTGGTCAATTTTAGCAACCGATCAGCATAGACAAGACATTGTTGCAAGTTTTCGCAATTTCACATAAAAATGCATCATCCTCCAAACTTTGTTTTTGGAAGTCAAGGTTTTTTGGTCAGATTGCAGGATTCGGCTGGTACCCTTATTTTTGACCGATCTAGTTGAAATTTTGCCTGGTGAAATGTGTGCAGAAATTTTGAATTACAATGGCCAACTAACTCAGCACAGGCTAACTGTACCTAGTTTCCACAAGAAATCCTCTGTGAAAATACAATAACGATTCACCGCTCTTGCATCTCAAAAGCTTTTTCAGCTATGTGACTCAAATCAGTTTCTACATTTTTACAGAACATGTGTCCGCCAGTCGGCTTGTTTTGATTTTTGTTTCCTTTTTAGGTGTTTCTTGTTCATGGAATATTGACTAAAATTTAACAAGGACGAGTGCTCTGGTTCCAAAAGCATGCCAAATTTCATTAAAATCCACAGATTCCCTGAAAACAGAACCCCCCTAATTTAGTCCACTTCAGAAAAGCAAACTTTCTTTACCATTTGCTTTGTTTCTATAGTTATTATTGCCATTGGCGCAGATCCTGGGGGGGACAGGGGGGACACGTCCCCCCCAATATTGTTAAAGACATGAATTGTCCCACCCAATAATTCAAGAGATGTGAATTGTTCAAACAAAGCTGAACAAACTGTGTGCTGCGAACATCGAAGAAACTTGCCATTTGCGTCACTTTAGTGCAACATATAACATGAAATTTGTTGCTTTCAAATAGTGGACTTGCACTTGCCAGAAGGCCGGAAAGCGGCCAAAATGAGTGCTGAAATTGCAAAATTTCTTACACTTCTGTCGGACAGGGTCCCCGCAACTTTTTCGGAGGCCCCAAAAGCCGCAGGCCCGTGAGCCTGGGCCCTGTCGGCCTGTGCCTAAATCCGGCCCTGTTGTTAAAAAGGACGTGCCAGCGGCAGTTCACGAAAATAACACACAAGGGCGAGTGGAAATTTAGCCACAGTTGACGCAGGCAACACAGAAAATTCTGAGTCCTGAATTATTGAAATCTGAAATTGAAGTTGAAATGACGGAGTGATGCATCATTGAATCCAGTTTTTGACGCGATGCACTTTCGTGGTTGTTTGGTCGTGTTTTTTTTTTCGCAGCAAATTATATTTGAAAAGACAACATTCATTGACTGATTTGACGTTGTGAATCTACTCCGAGCAAACGGGGAATGTGAGGAAAATGCTCAGTTTTTTAAAAAATTGAGCATTCTGAGCACCATTTCAGGTTCCAGTTTTCAAAATTTCTCACCCTTCGGGGAGGGGGACACCCCCTCCCCGAACCCCCCCCCGGCGTCGCGCTTTCGCGCAACGCATTGTCCGCCAAATTTTTCCACATAGTCCCCCCCAATATTCAGCATGGATCTGCGCCCATGATTATTGCTGTCCTTTTCCTACGAGTCATAATTTGTAGTTCGGTTTATCCTTTTCCTTTTGTTTCAGTAATATCTTTAATTATTTTTACTCTGACCTTAGACACCGACAGACTGGTCCGTAAGTTCAACATTGTTCATAACATGATGGGTTTGAGTCATTCGGTGATTTCCAAACATCCAGATCTACTTGCACGGTCCAGTTTTGTCCTGCGAGAACGCCACCTCTTCCTGAAACATCTCCGGCGTGATCAGTATGATCCAAAGAAACCAAACTATGTTTCCCCGACAGCAATGATTGAACCCAGCGATGAGGAATTTTGCAGGGTCACTGCAAAGACAACTGTAAATAGGTTCAATGATTTTATTAAAACTCTTTGATAGCTGAATTTAGTTTTTGGCTGCAGTTGTTTTATTCTTCTTGAGAAAGCATGTCGCAAGCGTTGCAGTATGAGGTGAAGATTGGGGAGATGAGTTTGTTTGTTGCCCAGGAGGTTTACAGAGCCCCCAGCAATGAATGGGGTTTGGGGCTATAGGCAATTCTAAGGGCAGAGTTTTCTTTGTTGTGGAGAAGCCAGATCGAGATCCATATCTGAAAATATTCGCATTTGAACACGTGCACCACAAAAATAATAAAAAATCTTGGAACAAATATGTGCCTGAAATTGCTAATTTTGTTCAATTTTTCTGGGGATCTCACATTTTCCAAAAATCCCCGAGTTTCCAGGTTTTCCTGGGCAACTAAAAATCCGTGTATTCCAGATTGGTGGAAACACTGAATATAAATAATTGTGCATGAATTTCCTGGGGATCTCGACAGGGTCCGACCCTTGGATCCCTGCTGGAAGTTCACTCCAAATCTGAGTTACTGGGGGTGGAGCCCCAGACCCTTATTGGTTATGCCCAGGACCTTTATTATTGAATAAGCCCCTTCCCTCAAAAAATATTTTCCTGGATATGCCTCTGCTGAGGTACAAGTACTGCAATTTTAGTGAAGCATGAATTTTTATCAGTTTGGGCCACTTTTCGGGTTCCACATTTCCCCCTTCACCCAGCTTTAAATCACCCATCAGTGGAACCAAAATTATAATCGGTTCTTTTATCCCAACTTCAAATCACCCCTCTTGTTTAACCAAAACAATAATCTGCCATTTTATCACAGCTTCAAATTACGCTTCATGTTGAACCAAATTTTATGTTCTCTGGCGAAATTCTCCATGTTGAACAAAATAATAATCGGCCCTTTCACCCCAGCTTCAAATTACCCCTCATGTTGAACCAAAATAATAAATAAATTGGTGTCCTTTCACTGCGACTTCAAATTACCCGACTTCAAATTCCTATCTGGTTGAACCAGAGATTTTAACAAATGCAAACAAATGGTGGGAAAGAAACTGCAAACAAATGGAGGGAAAGAAAAGCTAGGCCAATTGCAAGCTGTTGGAGAGTGAAAAATGTCCAAATTAAAAATGAAAAAAATTCCGAACTTTTCTGCTGTGGCAACCTCGCATTCCAAAAGGGAAAATAAAATAAGCACACCAAAATTTTGTCTTCAAAAATCAAATTTTATTTCTATTTATATCAAACTGTAAAAAATCCCTGTGAAGACAACAAACATTCCCAAATACCCAACACAATAAACCAGACATGACAACAAACTGCAAGCCATAGATGTGTCACTGCCACAGTTCATCCTCATCAGAACTGCAAATACGCCGAAGTCTGTCCCATTTTCAGAATGGTCCGCACCCTTTTACATACAGGGATATGCAAAAATACTAACAATTGAGTTCACATATCATGCAAGGTGAAAGAAATTCGCAAAAGGTGAAATCGTCCTTTCCAGTCTTTAGAAACAGTTTATTCACCTCCATTTACATGAGTTTTGTTTGAAATGAATATCATTACGAACAGAAATAATTATTGAGAAATGGCCTGTGTGACAAAAATCAGAATTCACAAATTTTGTGCTGCGCTGAGCCTTTATTTTGAAACCCTTGTAGTTTTTCTCTCTCAATTTTTTAGTAGTTCCATTTTTCTGAGATGCAACGATTGGTAACAGTTCGGAATACCTGCCGACATTGAACTGAACGAGTTGTCACCATTGCTCTGTGATATTCTTTCAGTTAACTAAACCAAACCTAACCCAACCAAACCTATCCTATCCTACCTACATCGTCCTCATCTTCGCATCCTATTTTGGCGACTTGAGCATGTCTGAAAACTCGTTCAGTTCAGCCTTTTTCAAATGTCGCCAGGTATTCAACTGCAACCCAACGAACCAACGATTTTCCATGACTCCGACCATTTTTTGTAGTCTGGTCTGTTCCACTTTTACATTTATTTTGTGCATTTCTGGTGCAGCGCTGAATCGCTGATCCGTTCTTCCAATTTACTTGACAGATAAAACTATGAGCCCCCTTTTGAGAGGTACCTACAATGGCTTGAGGCCACGTTGTTGTTGTTGTTGTGGGCGTCCATTGCTAAACAGGTGCTCGAATACATGTCTGGAACATTTCAAGAATCATGTTTGGATTGCTTTTCCATTTGTGATGTTCTCTTTTGTCCAGTCAACATAAGCGGAGCGAAAGTGGAAAAAAACTGTTGATGCTGAAATTCGAACCCACTACCTTGTGATTTCAAGCCCAATGATCCACCACCGAACTACCAGCACTTTTGGAAAATTGTTCTGTATTCGCACTTGAGCAAATTCTCGGACATTTGAGAATGGAATCTCGGAATGATTTGGACGACACTGTCCCCCCTCCGCCACCTTCGTATTGCTGAATTTTTTGGCACGGTATGTGTGTATGCAGGTATGCATATGGACCATTCTGAAAATGAATGCATTTTTTAAGGATTGTTGTATTGATCTCATTTCCCATGATAGCTGCATTTCACGACATCTGTACATTATGTTTGGAAGAACACATTCTGTCTCTCTGTTTTCATTCAGAACCCAGGATACTCGTACCCGTTTCCAAATTGCAGCTTGTCCAAATCAACAGCTTGATATTGACTTAATCAAGCTCAAAAACGGTTTGCCAAAATTCTGTCTCCCATCCAAAATTCTATCTCCCATCCAAAATTGGCATGCTGTACGACGCTCTCATGATGCACATCCTTATCTTCAGGTGCTGACATGTGCAGATGACAAGTGCTGACACTGAAAATGTGCAGCTGGCCAGTTTTGGACAGAGACCAACATCAACAGTGTTGTACCAATTTTGGACAGAGACCAACATCAACAGTGTTGTACCAATTTTGGACAGAGACCAACATCAACCATGTTGTCGGTACCAATTTCCAGTGAAATTATCTCTGAACCTCATAACCAGGATTTCAGTTGTTGTAGTCATGGGGCATAGATAATCTAACCACCATTTACGAGCAAGTAATGTTTGGCCTATCAATCTTGAAGGTAACTGTCACAAATTTAGCTCAAAGAGGTTTACTTTAAAAATTTTACGAGGCCAAATTTACACTTTCCTGTGCATCCAGCAAGCAAGTAATGGTAGCAAATAATCTCGTAGACCAAAGACTATCAATCTTAAAAGCAGTTGGTTGGAAATGCAAACATTAAGAAACAGATGCAAAATGTTTTCAGTCTTTAAATAACAATTTCGAAATAAAAGTGTCTGCAATACTGTCGCAAAGTTAGAACGCAAGAGACAACAAATCCCGAAATCACAACATAACCAGAAATGCTAAACCAATGCAAAATGTTGTCATTTGGGGTGCAACATCTGTATAAATTGGTTCAAACGCAGCGGTTGAATGCAAAAATCTTTTCTTTTCTTTTGACTGCCTGCTCAAGAAGAATGCTATGACTTTGGTAAGAATTCCAAGAACTAATTTTCAGCATCTGTCATCTTTTAGTCATCTGTATAAAAAGGAGGTGATTTCAATTCTGAAAAAGCACTGCCTTCTGCAAAAAAAAATCAATCGTGTGAGGTGTAGCTGCCAAAGGGAAAGGACTGTGCAGCAAAACTTCACTTTGCAGAAGATATCAGACTGTGACCTGTGCTCAGCAGTTGTGTGCTCTAGCAACTGTAAACGTTCATTGGCAGGCACAACTTTTAGCGAAAAATGAATTTCAAGATCTTTCGACTGCCTGTGTCTCATCAACGAAGGCCCAGAGTCCCTCAGTATTTTTAAGCAGAAATACCCCAAAGATGCAGACGACACAGATCTTTGGCACTCTGCCCTGTCATGAGTTGTACGGCACAAAATATCAAGGTGGAAGACAACAATCGGAAGAAAGAGACGAAAAAAATTAAATGGAGAAAAACGAAAACTAAACACCACTTTCTCAGCTTGCAATACATAAAAATTAATAGCTGCCCTCTTGTTGATGTACCAACACGGAAATTGTGGAACCCCCTGCAATTGGAATGCGTTTTTAAAGTTTTAACTTTTAAGAATTGGATTGTGGGTTTGGGAGTGTCAACATCCTCATTTGTACGTGATTCGGAAGTACAAGATGTTCTCTTCATCCTTCCTCTCGTTTGCCAATAGTTTGCAGAGGACTGGCAACTGACTGGCATGCCCTTTGCCTTAACCAGGCCATGCAGCAAAAAAAAACAACTACTTTTCTGCCACCTCACAATTATTGGTTTGCTGTATAAATCCAGAATCTGAATCATGAGAGAGCTCCAGAGCTGTATTTTCGTCAGCATCTTTCCATTTCCTGGACACTAGCCTATACAAGGAAGCCCAAAAGTCTTTGGCCATAGGAAAAATGTAAATTTGCTGTTTTTGCCAGATTTTGTGATCTGAAACCTTTTCTTGCTCTCACAACAGATGTCAAGACAAAATCGGAACAACATATGCACATTCAGGGATGCCCAAAGTCTTTTGCCGCATCAAAAATTAAATTATCTGTTTTTATCACATTTCATGATTTGTGACTTTTTCTAGCTCCCACCACGGATGTCACCACTTTATTCGGTGCTAAAATTTCCGTTTAGAGTCTTGACATCCGTTGTTGGAGCTAGAAAGAGTTTCAGATTACAAGATATGATAAAAAATAGCAAATTTACGTTTTTCCTATGGCCAAAGACTTTTGGGCTACCCTGTATACTAATAAGGTTTTCCGGTTTTGCGATGTCACCAAAAGTTTCTTTTGTACAGTCACAGAAACAATAATGACTCCTAATAGGGTTTAATGGGCCCCCAGATGTCAGTTCACAGTTGGAATTCAGAGGGAAATTATTGAGGCTTGCGCCTCCCCGGTGTATCTTTCCCCTGGAGAATAGTAAATGGCGAATACTTGATGCTTGTAGCCGTTCGTGAAAGCATGATGTAGCTGGCATCCGTTCAGAATGGATTAACGTGGTTGCTTGATGATCTGTGTAAATGTCAATCATTCATTGCATTTGTCAACTTTATCAAGACCTGCAAAAAATCTGACAGCCCATTTAACTCTGTTTTGGAGTCATGTTATTGTTTAAGTGACTGTATACAGGTCGACTTGCAGAAGCCTTCGAAGTGCAGAAAACACGGAGAACTGCTGTGTTTTGGATTTTTGACCCATTCCTGGCTCAGGTTGCAAGGATGTGTCTACCTTATTCTGTTCTGGAGATCTCAAAGTTGCCATCGATTTATTTTTCCTTACTTTTACCAGAAACTGTGAGGAGTCTCGCATTGGCAAATTGAAAGCATCAAATAAGAATAAAAAACGTCCAAGCAAATTAAAATAAATCACCATGTCATACTAAAAATGAATTAAATTACACTTTCGTTCACAAACGTTCAAATTAGGACAAAGTCAAGATCACAGCAATGCGTTAAAAGCATATTTTAAGAACTCTGTAAAACAGGAAAACAAAAACAAATTCTGGAGATTCCGATACAAGTGTTCAAAATCAGGTCAACTAAGTTTTCCGAGTTGTATTTTCCTCCTGATAAGAGCAGTGGACTTGTAAATGAAGGAGTCGACTAGGCCTGCAACGGTGAATATGCCTCCAATGATGGCACACACGCTGGTTGCAAAATGCGTGAAGGACCTGCAGAAAGAAACGGAAGACAAATAGAAAAAGGCTAGAACTTGTCAGATGATAAAAAGAATGGACAGCAGTTTACAGTGTGTCCATAAGTAGTTTGACAAACCTTACGGGCAACTTCCTGAGGCAATTCTAGGACAATATGTTGAGTGACTTTTGGTCTTCCGATGACAACTTGGTTTACAGTAATTTTTTGGGTCTTCAAAATGACGTCGAACTTTACAGTGTTGGGTCCCATTGGGAGTGGGTGCAACGTACCCCAGAAGTCATCGGAGGACAAAAAGTCATTCAACATTTTTGTCTCGGAATTACCTCAGGAAGCTGCCCACGAGGTTTAGCAAACTACATACAGGACACACTGTATGTGCATACAGTCCTTATCAAAAGTCTTCGAATATAGGTGTTCATCATAAAACTCAAGCGCCATCTAGAATCAATGGCAGCATGCGCCGCAAAACATCATGACACTCGTGTGAGGCATGAGGTTGCACCAAGCCCTGTTGAAATTAAGATGGCCCCTTTGTTAACCAGTACTTTAAAATATCGTCTATGATCGACGATTTTTGATAAGTCCATAGAGGCCACATAATATAATTCTTGAAACAGCCGTTTTGGTAAAATTTAACTCACTAAAAACACTGTTGGCTTCTTCCAGTCTTTCTCATTTTGTGTCAACACGGGGTAGCACCAATTTTTGTCAAGCTAAAATGCTTTGGGCACCATAGAAGAAAGTCTGTTCTGAGAACGGGATTGCTATGCTCTCGGAAATTGAGCGGTGAAGAGAGATATACACGTGGAATAGGTCTCCTTCTCTTGCTGCACGAATCTCTTTTGTGCCGATGCTCACCCAAATTGCAAAAACCACTCTGTTTCTGCAGAAAAACGGGAGACCGCTATTGGTACCGAAAAGGAACCGGGTAGAAAAAGGATTTCAATGGCAGACACTGTCCAGTCAGAATGCAACTGAACAAAGTTAACATTGGTCTCTGAACATTTTTTACCTCAGAATTTTACGAGAAGTTACACAATGACGCATGCATGTGATGAAGATGCTACTACTTTTATCTTCACTCAATAAAGAGCATCCATCACGCACCTGACACAACGCAAAGGGATATGTAATTTGTCATGTTGCATTAAACTACATGGCGAAACTACATGGCGCAAGTGTTTGCATCACAGCAGTGCAGTGGGCAATGAGACGATTTTCCTCAGAAAAGCATGCAAAAACGACATCAGACAATGGTGTGGCAAGCAGAAGACTGAAGGGGGAGACCAGTGAACTGGGAAGGATTTCACCTGTAAACAGAAGCCAATCGTTTTTGTTCCGCAGCACAACTTCATTTCGGGTCGGCCGACAACTTTCCACTTTTTATCGATTATGCTGGGTTTCATGCTTTGTTTTTGGTGCCAGGCGGAAACAGCGACGTGGACATCCGTCCGCAGGAGTATGCAAGGCTTCATGCTTCGTCTTTGCATTTATCGGCCGACAGGCTTTTTCAGAAAGTCCCGTTCTTACCATGCAACTTTCACATTTTTACCAGCTTTCACATTAAAAAAAAACTCATTTCTGGCAAGGAAAACTTTCCCAAATTTTTCTCAAAACAACTTACAAGATCACTTACTTTTTCTTTTCGGTATACCTCACCATAATCGGTGACCATTCATAATTGAAGAATACTCCAGGAAGCACAGACTCTGACCTTGAGGCACCACCGACCTGCAAAAAGAAAACATACATGCTTTATGATAATGATATGCATGAAATATCCTCGATGTTGAACAAACCACCCGAGAAAATATCTGACACTGTGATGTCATGTTTCCAACCCCAAAGGTAGAAGAACCATTTTGGGGGATTTTGTGTTGTGCAAATTAGGATTAAGGAATTGGACCCAGGCCGGACTACATTGATACATTGGGTGTTTTCTTTAATGTTTGTTCTGAACAACCCACTTGCAAAAAGTGGGATTTGGACCGATACTGTCCTGCCCCAACTATTCCACATCCAATTGTCAAGGCAATTTTTCATTCAGAAAAAAAAATGATTTTACTTCTGGCATGCATTTTTGAAGCTTGGCAAAAACATGGTCAATGCACTGAAATTTACAATGAGCTGAAATGACTTGGATTGAAATGCATTCGAAATGCTCATAATGTGATCGACAGTTTTCAAATTGGCACCCTGTACCAGTGGCAACACTCAACAGCCATTCACTCCATTTACGCTTCCCCGTGGAAAACGCAGTTATGAACTGAACTATCTTTTTTGTGCCCCAGCATTCCTGTTGTTTGGAAACATTTGCTTCTGGTAAAAATGCGATCTTTCGAGCAAAGACAACACCCCAAAAGTCTACTTACCTTTTCATTTCTGGTTACGGAGAATTGGTTCGTGCTAATGTTGGTGCCGTCCAATTTGTAAAAAATGGTAGGAACAATTTTCAAGTAATAGTGGTAATTCATTGCACCTGCAACAAAAAGAAAGAAAGAAGAAATTTTCCCAGATAAAAAACACTGCTGAGTCTGCCTGCGACTGTTGAAGTGATTTAACCAAACATGCCCACACTTTTGAGTGTGGTGACAAATTTTCCACCAAGAGTGGCAAAAACCACACAAAATTGTGTTGTGCGTTATGCCACTCGAATGGTAACAACAATGCCAGGCACACTGGAAAACCTTTCACGAGTCCAGTGGAGACTCCCTGAAATCTGTCTACACAATTTGGTGACACTGTCACGACAAAGGGGAAAACTGACAACAGTTTGGTATGGTTGTTTATTACCACTTCTCACTATTGCTGAATGTTTGCCACCAGATTTTTAGTGTCGCCAGTTTTGGGTCTAATCAATAAACCTATCTGAACCTGACAGAACCCTGTTCCCAACCCAATCTCCCTCTCGGAAGATAAATGCTCGCTTCGGGCGCCGGCCTGTCTGGCAGGCGCTCCAAAAATCTGGCGAAAACGACATTAATAAACATGAGTTTGCCCACTCCAAATGGGTGGAAGATGATTTCGGCACAATTGCTGTTCACAGTGGTGTGTGTTTTTGGCCCACAGAAAAGAAGTGTGCCGCAAGCGCCGAAAATCACTTCACTTCGAGTGCTTTACAGAAAATGATGTCTAAAGCCTGAAGCCATGCCTCAAATCCTTGAAGCAGATGCAGCAGGGCCTCCATTCCATTGAACGAATACTTGCGGCAGCGCACAGGACATGATGCAGACATGAGAGGTGCGTTGACGCCAACAGACCAGAAAATACATTGCGCAAACAGAAGAGGGGGCGGGTGAGATGCTGCAACAATAGCATAAATGGAGATCGCAGCGAAATGGACGTTTTGAATAACAGAAATGACAAATGAGACTTGTAAATTTTTGCCATTTACAAGGCAGGCAGTTTTGGATATCTTCACATTCCGACAGATAAACCGTTCCTTCTTGATAAAAAAAGAAACCCAATGTGAAAAAGACACTGGTCTGGAATGAAAACAAAACCAAACGTGCCTCCAAAATTATGCTTTTGGTCTGGACGATCCATTAAACAGGCAGACAGAAGATGGCAGCTTCACGCAAAGATGACACGATTGTTTCGGAGATCCAACCACCGCAGCTGATCACCACCAATTTCCGACGAAATGTCGACAATTGGCGGGCACCATCCAGTCAACATGTGGAAATCAATAGCATTGCTCAACAAACACGTGCAAAAGGTTTTCTGACTCGACGCAGGGGAATTTCGGTAAAAGAGGTCATTCGCTCCAATGTGGGAGAAGTTGCTCCCATCCCCATCCAGCGTTCCTCCTGTCGTCCCCTTTACCATTTTTGCCGTCGTTTGCGCCCGATTTTCTCGTTTTCGCCGTCAACGTTTACGAGACATTGACTCCCCAAGAGGGGAGTCAACTCCCTTCCCATTGTTGGCTGGCGCCAATTTGCACCCGATTTTCAGCGATTGCGCTGCATCCGTTTTCGCGATCTTGACCCCCAACGTGGGGGTTCAATACGCAAGATTGCCCACCGAAATCGTCCAATCGAACTGCAGAAAGATTTTTATTCTTTGGCGCCGGATGCCAGATTTTTGCGGCACATTTTTTTCCAATCCACTTCCGCATGCGCGTCTCTGATTGGCTGTTGGGAATTCCAGCCAATTTCAACATCCAAATTTCAAAACCTAACTTAACCAAACCTAACCTGACCCAACCTAACCCTGTTGCAACCCAAGAAAGAGTTGCGAAGCGGTGGCAAACACGCATATTTTTTTTCCCAATCCACTTCCGCGGGCAGCAGCATCGCAACAGCCAATCACGTCGTCTCAATTTGTGACGTCATCAATTTTCGCATTTTTGCCTTGCCCGCTTTTTGCCATTGGCTGTTTCCACCGCTTCGCAACTCTTTCTAGAGTCAAATAGGGTTAGGTAGGTCAGGTTAGGTTAGGTTAGGTCAGGTTAGGTTTGGTTCAGTTTGGTTTTGAAATTTGGATGTTGAAATTGGCTGGAATTCCCAACAGCCACTCAGAGACGCGCATGCGGAAGTGGATTGGGAAAAAAATATGCGGCAAACACGCCAAAAATGGCAAAAAGTGGTGGCAATGCAAAAATCCCAAAATTGATGACGTCACGATTTGAGACGACGTGATTGGCTGTTGCGAGCTCCTGGTCCGCGGAAGTGGATTGGAAAAAAAAATTATGCAATTTTGCGTTCGCGCCTGTGCCATTTTCAACACACTTGTTGCCTCCCATTGTGAGCCCAATTTCAAATGAGGTTGGCCGTGCACTTTTCAAAAACATCTGATCAACCTGGGATTTCAGGCAGGTCTCCCTTCGCTGCCGCCGGTTTGCGCCTGAATTTCAGCGTTTGCGCCGCCATCGTTTTCCAGATGTTGACCTTCAAGTGCAGTGCGTGAAATTGGTCGCCTCACTTGGGGCGCAAATTTCTCAAAAACGGAAGCGGCGTGTACACTTAGAATCGGACATAAACCGGCAGAAATTGACAAATGGTGGCAAAAATGGGGAGTGGCAGTATCAGTGCATGGCCCTATTCACATCTATCTGTCATGTACAGTCACAGAAACAATAATGACCCAATAAACAGGGAAAATGGGCCCAGTCTTTCGACGAGAAATCCACGAAAGCTTGCAATCATTCTTGGTCATATTTTTGTGCATTTGCAAGCAAACAAATGCCATGAGAGCACATGCTTTGCCTTCACCGTGAGATGAAACCTCGACAGAGAGGTTGAACCATTCAGAAGCTGCACAGTTCAAGCTTCCTCGCTGACATCCAGGCCAGGGGCGGATCTAGCCATATTATTGGGGGGGGTGCGCTGGGTCAATTTTGCCGACTTCCCACTTGATAAAGAACATGTTCTGACGAAGCCCGCCGCAGGCGCAACGGGGTCTGGGGCGGAGCCCCAGCGGGGTTTCAAGGGGCAGAGCCCCTGGTAGGGGGTCTGGGGGGCGAAGCCCCCCAGAAGCTGAAGGACTTTCACAATTTCAGCAGCCCCAAATTTCCTTAGAATTGAGAAATTTGGTAAAAAATTATCAAAAGACCCCACAGTCATCTGCCATCACCTTTTGCTCCCAGAAATGCTACTCCCCCTCAAGTGTTCGTCCATTGCTGGTCCACACTTTGGAATGTGACTTTCTTTTTTGGCGACTTCGTATATGGTGTTTTTGCTGTTTTCTTCTTGAATTCTGATATTCAGAAAAGAAAAATTGAGTCACGCTTTGGTTTGCTAATTTTATTGCATATCAAAAACGAGATGATGCAACCGGAGCCGCAAAATCATCATTTTTCCCGTTTCAGTTGAAATTGATAGAATAAAAGAAGTGAAATTGAAATGGGCACACTGCGGTCATTTGTGGACCTTCAGCCACTGCGTCCAAAACAAAATCCGTGAAAACCAAAACAAAGAGTTTTGGAGTTGCAGGTGTCATTTCAAAGTTTTGGTGGGTTTGCAAAATGCCTAGGTGGGGGCGGCACGACAAACACAAAGACCCTGCTGACAGATTGACGCGTGAAGGCACGAAATATTCATTTTTGCCAGGAGAAAAAACGTCCGCAATTCGGTCCAACAATTGGTTTCAGTTTTTGCACTTTTTCTCTTCTTTTCCTTGAAATCCAACGCGACAGAACCCAAACTGTTGCTTCTTTTTTGTAGAGACCAGGAGGCAGGAAAAACAGAAACCGCTGGAGCTCGTAGCTCCTAATGTAATTTTGGCTGTGTTGGTTTGGATGGGTTGTTTGGATTCGTTGGGTTGGTTAGGTTAGGATAGGTCAGGTTAGGTTTAGGGTTAGGTTGGTAAAGTTAGGTTGGTTTGGTTAGGTTGAGTGAGGTCATGTTGGGTAAGTTTAGTTTAACATGCTTTTCGGCAAATTAGGAGCTTAAGAGCTCCAGCCGCTTGTGAAAAAAACGTCGATCCGCCAGAGAATTTTCGTCAATAAGAATTCCGGAGACATCATCAGATTTCCGAAGTTTGAAGTGGGGGCTGGTTTGAATCAAGCCAGCCCCACACTTGTATTTTGCTCTCACTCCTGAACGAGAACATCACAATTAAATAAATACTGGAGAAGATTTGACACAAATGAAGCACCTGTTGCATTGTGTGGATTCGGCTTGCTGCATTTAGGTGATTTTGTTTGCCACAAATGCAGTGCCATAATGCATTTCACTTTGTGTCCCATTTGTCATGATTCATTGTTTGCCCAAATTCGATCAGAATGTAACGATGAACCACAACTAATTTTTGGTGACTTTGCACAAATGATTTGCAGGCAAAGGAAGCAAGGACCCAGGAAAACAATGCAAAAAATATGTAGGACTTTGCAGCCAAAAAACGACAGCGAAAACGAAAAAAAAAATCGTCGACCGCATCAGACATTTGCCGACTGCCAACTGAGATGACCGAAATGCCGACTGAGGAAAATTATTGGGGGGGTGAAGCACCCCCCACACCCCCCCGTTCGAGCCGCCCCTGATCCAGGCACGCCACACTTCGGTTGTTGGCAATGCTTCGCTTTTGACGAAGGCTAAAAAAAATCAAGGTAAATAGAAGACCATATAGGTTATCTTTTTGCCTTGGAAAAAATCGCGCGAAACAGAACAGAAAACGCAACCCACAACAAAAAAAAATTTAAACATAAATTAAATTGTCAAATTTTTGAAGTGAAGCTTTTTACAATTGATACATTTTTGAAATGAAGCTTTTTTGTTGGATTTGAGCAAGTGTGGACAAAATGACGTCAAATTGGGTTTGAATAGGTCAGGTTGGGACAGTGTAGCGAAGGTTAGTTTGTGTCAGGTTCGGTCAGCTTAATATCTCGACCCGAATTTCCGGAAGATCCAGCTGATTTGGATTTGAAATTTTGGGATCAGAATATGTTTAAATTTTGCGAATTTCTGGTTCTCAAAGCGCATTTCCACTTGGGCAAAGGAAGAGTTTTGGCAGAATGTTTCAATTTCGGCAGAAGAAAAGATCTTTGTGAACTGACGACCGAAAATTGGGGAAAAAGTTGGCCACTCACCTTTTCGCAAACGAAAAAAGACGCCAATGTCACTGCGAGCAGACGACGCATTTCAACGCAATTGCCGAAAAGATGGCATCAATTCAGTGTGACCATACCTAGGGAATTTCCCTAGATCTAGGGGATTTGAAGGGGAAAAATGACTGCTGGGGGAAAATCTAGGGAATTCGAATATCTAGGGGAAAAGCTGGGGGAAACTGAAGTTCCTGGGGATTTCTGGGGGAAACTGTTTTTTTTCTCACATTTTTGTGTTGGTGAAGTTTGAAGTTGACTCTGTGCAAGGAATGGTTCAAGTGTCTGTGTTTGTTTCATCTTTTCTTCGCCTTTGATGACCTTTTTGACCATGATATGGGACGTCTCCTGACTCCTGTCCTTATGCGCCGTTCAGGGTCTCATCGCATGCGCGCGTTTCGGTCTACCGGCTCTATTTCTGCCTTTTGTGATTGTGTCATCACATGTTTCTGTGTGAGCAGTTGAGTGCAAAGCAAAGTGGGCAAACCTGTTCTTCTGATTTAGCTCCGGAATCCCCACCTTTCCCTGATGCCCCGCCGGTGCATCAGGGATTTTTGACATTTTTTATTAAAACCAGGTCTGTTTATAAATAGCATAGCGTGGATCAGCCTTTTGGTACAACAGTCAACAAGGGGTGTGACAAAAACGCTTTATTTATTTATTTATTTTTTACTGGGGACAGAGTCCCCCCGCCGTCGCATTCGTAGGACAAAAAGTCCAGAGTCATTTTTAAAAGTAAAAAAAAGACCGATGCCGAGGAAAGGCGCACAAAACATCCAGTGCATCAAAGCACGATGTCAACAAATAAGGTCATGTTTCATTTTGTCAGAAAGGGAGTGAATTAGACTAATTGGTGTCAACCTCTCCATTATGGCATTGGAAAATTCAATTTTCGCCGGAAAAAGATTAGGTAGATAGGTAGGCGAATCAAGTTATTGAATAACACGACAAGTGGCATGCAAAACAAGTCAAAAAACGGAACAAAACGAATGAATAAAAGAATGAAACAAACGAACCTTGGCAACAGTTCACATCTTGCAAAATTTATGCAGTGGCAGGGTCCCGAAAAGTTCAAAATGAACAGGCTCCAAGCAGGTGTCAAATATCTGCTGAACCTGCTTGTCTTGCTTGTCCTGCTGGAAACCTGCTTGTCCTGCTGTTATTGGTCAAATAGGTTTAGGTTATTGTTAGATTATGTTATCCTGACCGAAAATAACCTAACCCTTACCTGGCCGTGGCCATTACCAGTAGGACAAGCACGACATGCAGGACAAGCAGGTTCAGCGTTTTCGTTTTAGTCACTTCCGTCAACAAGCGTCATCCTAGCATGGTTGCTGGTTAATGAGTTAGGTGTAGGCCAAATGTTTGCATGACTCAGGAGATGCACCGATGCCGGACATTGATATCTGTGGCATTTTGGATGCGGTGCCCATTTGCAATCGTATGTGTTTGGAATTATCTGGTTCTGATCTAGGTACTTACCTACTTTTGGCCAAATTAAGTTTATTTAGTTTTCATATAGGCCTACTGTGGGAAGAAAGGGCACAAAATCAAAGAATTTAGCCTTCTGGTGTGCACAATTTGGTCCCTGCATTTCAAAAGTTTTCCCCTTCGGGGTGACGCTGTCCCCCCGAACCCCCCTGCCAAGGAGCGCTGCCCCTTGGAACCCCGCTGGGGCTGCGCCCCAGGACCTAGGGGGAAAATGCCCTGTCTAGGGAAAAAATTTTACGAACTAGGGAAAAAGTGCCAAAATAATATGGTCACACTGGGCATCATGCCTTTCGTCTTGTCTTCTTGTTCCGTTTGATTGCCGAAAAGAAGGCATCATGCCTCACGTCTTGTCCTGTCTTTCCGTGCAGTGTGACCAGACCCAGGGAATTTCCCTGGATCTTGGGGATTTGAAGGGGAAAAATGACCGCTGGGGGAAAATCTAGGGAATTCGAATATCTAGGGGAAAAGCTGGGGGAAACTGAAGTTCCTGGGGATTTCTGGGGGAAACTGTTTTTTTCTCACATTGTTTGTGTTGGTGAAGTTTTAAGTTGATTCTGTGCAAGGAATGGTTCAAGAGTTTGCGTTTGTTTCATCTTCTCTTCGCCTTTGATGACCTTTTTGACCATGACATCGGAGGACGTCTCTTGACTCCTGTCCTGTCCTTATGCGCCATTCAGGATCTCATCGCGTTCTTCCGTTATCGTTGGTGCAATATTCCTTTGGAATAGTCTTAAGCTACCTAAAAATATCCTTTCTTTGTCAGAAAAAAAATTTAGTTCCACCATAAAGCCCTTCTTGGAACAATTATTCTCCAAGTCCAACCATGATGCACTGTAAGTAGGTAGGTCCACTGTAAGTTGGTAGGTCATAGTGATTTGGCAGTTTTCTATTTTATGTTCTTTTCTTTTGTTTATTGCATTGCATTCAATGGTTCTGACAACTGACTGAGGTTTTGATTGGCCTTATTGCTTGAATTGAGGGCTACATTAAATGCCCTGGTGCTTCAATTTTGTGCTCTATTATTTGTCATTCTTCGGCTCTTGTGTCACTCAAATGATCGTTTGGTTCGTCATCCATCAACATCTTCGGTTCTGCTGCTGATGCTTGGTACCCACATTCTTATTCTGCCGTTGCCACTGAAAATGGTTTGTTGTATCCTTTGCATCACGGTCTTTTAAACTTTTCATTACTTCAATCATTGTGGGACCATTGCTTGCATGTAATCATGTTACCTATGTTACCTGATTGGTATGCTTTTGCATATATTAAAAAAAAAAAAATTCCGGCTCTGTCTCTGCTTTTTGTGATTGTGTCATCATATGTTTCTGAGTGAGCAGTTGAGTGCGGTGGTCCCTGAAAACCGGACAGCCGGACAGGACTGCAGCCGGACAGGACTGTCGGACAGGACCACCGGACCGACCCGGACGGGTTAGGTTAGGTTAGGATAGTCTATCCTAACCTAATCTAACCTAACCTAACCTGTCCGGGTCGGTCCGGCGGTCCTTTCTGCCTGTCCGGAAGTCCTGTCCGGCTGTCCGGTTTTCAGGGACCACCGTTGAGTGCTGAGAGGGCAAGCCTGTTCTGTTTTTGCTCCGGAATCCCTCTTTGGATTTGGCAGTATGCTCTCATCGTGAATCCGGTGCATGAGGGAAAGGTGGTAGGTACCTGTCTGGATGGTATTCCCAAAATTTCATTTCTAACATTGCGATCAGTGAGTTGGCATTGTACTGTCAGATGAAATATCGGGCTGTGCGATTCGATTCGAAGATTCGAGATTCGCTTCGATTCGAAGGAAAAACGGGATTCGAAGATGATTCGAACTTTTGGGATTCAATTCGATTCGAGAGGATTCGATTCGAGAATTTTGTGGGATTCGAAAAAAATTAAAATTTTGGTGCCTGTGGCACCAAAATGCGAATGGAAACAGCAACATAAATTCTGTGATCGAGAATTTGGAATTGCAATGGAAGAAAGCAAGTTTGTCATTGGACTGTGTGACTCTTGATTCGATTCGAAGATTCGATTCGAAAATCTCAAATCGCAGGCGATTCGATTCGAAATGATTCGATTCGAAACTGGGCAATGGATTCGGATTCGATTCATGATTCGAACAACATGGATTCGATTCGAGGGATTCGATTCGAATGCCGATTTGCACAGCCCTTATGAAATAATTCGGTGTTTCTCGATTGTTCCAAACCTACGTCTCGCCTCATCTCTGAATACACCTAAGAGGTTAGTGATCTTCTCATTTGGTGCCCATTTGCAATCATGTGTTTGGTGTAATCAATTTCTGATCTAGGTACCTACTTACTTTAGGCCAAATTAAGTGGGTGTGACTAAAACGCTGAACCTGCATGTCCCGCTGGTCTTGCTTGTCCTGCTGGTAATGGTTAAATAGGTTAGGTTATTGTTAGATTAGGTTATCCTAACCTAAACTAACCTCACCTAACCCTAACCTGGCCATTACCAGCAAGACAAGCAGGTTCAGCGTTTTAGTCAATTCCAAATAGTTTATTCAGTTTTCATATTTACTGTGGCAAGAAAAGGCACAAAATCAAAGAATTTAGCCTTTTGGTGTGCACAATTTGACCTCAACTTTCAAAATTTTCCCCTTCGGGGGACGCTGTCCCCCCGAACCCCCCTGCCAAGGGGCGCTGCCCCTTGGAACCCCGCTGGGGCTGCGCCCCAGGATCTTTGGCAGAAATACCCTGTCTAGGGAAAACATTTTACGAACTGGGGAAGAAGTGCCAAAGTAATATGGTCACACTGTTTCCGTGTGTGTTTCTGTCACGCACTGCGCAGTGTTGCCAACTTCAACTTTTTTCGCAAGATCTTGCAACTTTTGGGAGTGTCTTGCGGGAAAAAATTTGTCTTGCGACTTGCTGTTTTTCTTGCTACTTTTTGAAGAAAAATCTTGCGACTTTCGTGCGGTTTTCAGTCAATATTGGACACGATTTCGGCATTTCAAAACAAGCGCCGAGAGTCATCTCTGGAGTCTGGAGCAATAATTTTGTCAAGTTGAAAAAAATTCCAGGAGAGGAAAATCAAAACAACAGATCACGCAATGGCTGAGCTTTCGCTTTGGATCGTCGACACGACGGCTTTCCGAACCATTCTTTTCTCTCTTTGGAGTCGCACTTTTTTTGAGTTAGGCATATTATTTTTAGAAGTATGGAGTTGTGATTCTGTGGACATTTTGTCCACAAAATGCTCCTTGCACTTGAAGGATCAATTTATCCAGATCATGACAAACGTTAGTGTAATATCTATTGATTAAGGGGTGTACCGAATATCCGGCAACTATCCGGTATCCGGCCTATCCGGCAAACTTTTGATATTCGGTGAAGTATTCGGTCCGGCCGAATATTTTTCAAATTATTCGGTCCTTATTCCGCTCCGGCCGAACAGTTTCAGGAATCAGCAGTGGCGAATTTTCAATGAAGCGCATGAGGCACGTGCCTCAGGGCGCGAGTGCCGGAGGGGCGCGAGTGCCGGAGGGGCGCGAGCCACCAGGCGTTTTTTGTCACAAACCGTTAAAAAATCCAACTGTTTTTTTTAACGAAAAGAGGCATAAGGCGAGATCTGCAGAAAGTTTGGATTCTTTCACAGTCTGACAACATTGGGCTTAGATGAGATTCGAGAACATGCACACACCCTTGTAAAAGCCTATCCACATGATGTAGCTGAAACTCTGGAGGAAGAACTGGTCCATTTTGCCGAATTCATGAAACTGCAAGAAGACGTTTCACCAGCTGAAATGCTGCCAAATCTTCGTTCCCACGGGCTACTTTAATAACTAATGTAAAGGCGAGCGGTCATTTTCCAAGCTCGCTAGAATTCAGTCGGAACTTAGGACAACCATGACACAAGAACGTGTGTCAACTTTGTACCAAATTTCAATTGAGAGCGATTTTTTGGAAAAGTTGTGTTTTCAAAAAATTAAGCAGGATTTTGCAGGACTTAAATCCAGAAAAATGCCCTTTTGAAAATGTAGTTCGATCTCATGCATAAATACCATTTCTCATCATAACCTGGGCTGAATAATCAGAATGATCTTTCCAGAATGGTCTGAATTCTTTGTTTAACATTATTTCACGTTTTGTGATTTTGTTTGATCTTGTGCTTGCTGGATTTTTTTTTTAATTGTGAACATTCACTGTTGAGCACTTGCGCTCTGACCACCAGCGAGGGGCCCACTCACTGGTTCTCGGCGTGTCTAAAACAATTGAACTGTTCAAAAATTGAAAATTTGTGAATTTGAGGTCACTCTGAGTGTATCGGGTCTATTTTTCAAAAATTTCCTCCCTTCTGGGAGGGGGAGACCCTCTCCCCGAACCCCTCCCCCCGGCTGCTTCACAGCCGAGCTGCGCCTGCGGCACAGTTTTGTCACTCGGGGCGCAAATCAATCCGTGCCTCAGGGCGCCACACACCTTAATCCGCCACTGGGAATCAGGCACTCCCGCGGCCGGATAAAAAACATTCAAGAATCAGGCACTCCCGCGGCCGGATAAAGAACATATCAGGGTAGATTCTCACTGGGCAAAGTCTGGGAGGAAACTGACATTGTGATGGGAAGTCAGTTATTTTATATGCAGTTCGAAGCCAGTTGACCTTGAGCTGAAAAGTGGGTGGAGTTTGCGCAGATGCGAAATCTGGGTTGGAAGCCCCTCCCAGAAGCAAGGCAACAGCATAAAAGGAGGATAGCTGGAGGAGAATGTCATTCTGTCAGAAGGAGCAGAGCTGGCAGTTGATCTGAGGAGAGGTTCAATTATTTTTGCTGTGCAATGTTAAAGTTTATTGGTTGTGAGCGGAACAATTTTGCCTGTGAGAGCTCTCTTTGAAGTGTGCGGAGTGGGTCTATTCAGCCGTCTGCAGGTTTACTTTGGCCTCACATACTGGTCTGTTTTGGCCACGCGCACGTCTATTTTGGCCACGCGCAGGTTTATGTTTTCCCGTGGGCGGTTATATTTTGGCAGCGCGCTGACCGCCAAGGGAGGTTTTTGCGAATGGCATTTTGCGAATTGTGCGGAACCACAGAGCAGATTGGGTTTGATTGGTTTTCGCAGAATTCGCGGTATTTCTGTGGGGCTTGAATCAATATTGAGGTAAATTGCATCGCCCCCTTTTCATTTCATTTGATTTTTTCACCAACAGACATTGCAAACATGAACCAAAATTTCATCCGATGAGAGCTCGGGCTCCTTCATCCGAGAAGGTTGGATTTGGGTTACGTTCAGATAAGAAGACAATATATCAATCCACGCCTTTATATGCTGTGTGCGAAATAAATTGTGAACCCCAATAATGTTGCGATGCAATTTTTTAGTAAATTCAGTGCAGAATCATGTGAAAAGCAAATATTGCAATCTTGCGATTTTTTTGCGAATTTCGAAAAAATCTTGCGATTTCTTGCAGTTTTTGGGCAAAAAAATCTTGCGAAAAATCAAAAAAGTGTCTGGCAACACTGGTCACGGGTCCTTCCAAGACGCGGAATTCGCGGCGCGGAATCTGCGAACTGATGCTGCATTGCGAATCTGAACCCCCAAACTGCCCTAATCTATCCCATCCTAACCAAACCTAACCTAGCCCAATCAAACCTCTGACCAAACCTGCAATTCCGCGAAATTCGCTTGTTTCGCGAACTGCCATGTCTCCCATTGGTCCGCGTCCGCATTTTGGTTTCGCTGTGGCGAGAGGACGTGTTTTGCGCATCTGGTCTTGTGTTTTTGTTGACTTTTTGTTCTTTTTGGAGCAAAATGTCGAATGATCAGTGCGGTAAGTGTGCAAAGGTGGTCGGAGCGGAGGATGAAGCTGTGGGGGTGCGAGTTGTGTTGCGTATGGCAGGTATCATTGCGTGTGTGTTGGATTGGACAGGGCGGAATACGAAGTGCTTCGGAGTCGTGACGATTTGTGGTTTGTATGCAAGTCGTGAGGGATGTGTGAAAGGTGCTGGAAAGGCGAAAGAAATGGAAAAAGGCGGCTGTGAGTGGGATGTGTATGGAGAATGTGAGGAAATTTTTCAGAGATGAGCTGAAGGTTGTGACAGATGAGATTGTGTTGAGCGTGGAAGCAGGGCTTAAATCCGAGGGGGAAGGGGGGAAATTCCCCTCCACTGAAAAGTGCTTCCCTCCCAGTGTTTTTCGTTTTTTTTGTCACTGGGGGGGAAGACAAAGTTCCCCTCCAGTGCGCTCTCCTTCCGAATTTTTTTGTTTTTCTCCACTCTACTCTTTTTCCATGAAGGGTTTCTGCAATCTTTCTACTTATTTTCAGCCTGTTTCAGAGCCAGCCAACGATGCACTCACCTGCAATCATTTTAGAAGATTTTTGATTGGCGTGTCGGGATTCCCTGTACTGAATTATGATTTTGTTTGAGGCCATCTGCATGCAGGCCTATGTGTTTGCCTTTTCCAGAAAGGAAGAGAAGAGAAAAGGATAAGTGTGTGTGTGCAACATGACCTGCACCTGCAAACACTCACCAAACTCTCACCACACGCAGACTCCATCCAGTATACATGCAACGCGCCACACCACACATCCCGACACCCCACACCACACATCACAACGATCCATCCAAATCCCACCCAATGTCCAAAAAAGCCAAACTATTGAATATGTTTCTTCTCTATGTATTTCAAAAAAATTCATCAAATGCAAACCATGGACCGTGTTCCGCAGAAAAAGCGACAAAAATGTTTGGCTCTTTGGCCAAAGACATTTAGGCTTCTCTGTATTCCTGTTCTCCGGCATATTGATATTTACACATGGCACTATGTATGAAAAATCTATGCGGAAAATGCCATAAATTCCGCTGTTTTTTCAAAAATAAGGCATTGAGCACCATTTGACGTTCCCTTTTTTCAAAAAATTTTCCCCTTCTGGGAGGGGGACACCCCCTCCCCGAACCCCTCACCCGGGCGCAACGCATCCTCGGGAACGTCATCACAATTTTGTCGACTTGTCTTCCCCCCACTGAAAAAAGTTGGATTTAAGCTCTGCGTGGAAACATTTGCTGAAGGTTGTCGGTTGGTGGATGAACTGGCTCAGGGGATGGATGGATTCGTAAAGGAGTTTGAGAAGAGCTTGAAGGAATTGGCAAGCACAGCTACTGGGAAAGCGAAATGGAGTGAGGCATGTGTGGTGGAAGCTTGTGGCGATTCGGAGGTGGTTGGTGGCGATTCGGAGGTGGTTGGTGGTGTTCGCAAGGGTAGTCTGGTGGAAGGGGATGATGTTGAAGAAGTTTTGTTGCTGGGTGACAGCAATGTGAGAAGGTTATGGAAGTCGGTTGAGAAGGTTTGTGGGGAAGGTGTGCTGAGGAAGTGTTGGTTGGGTGGGGCAAAGTGTTGGGACGTTTCCGGTATGGTGAGACGGGAGTTGGGCAAATGTGAGAGTAGAAGGTGGTAGACGTGCTGAATGTGGGTGTGAATGAGGTGTTTGACTGTTCAGCTATGCAGCTTACGGAGAGGCTGTTGAACCTTTGCAGGTTTGTGAAAGCGTGGGGGAAGCGCTTGGGCAAGACATTGGAGGTGTTTGTCAGCACTCAGCAGTGTCATGCCGAGTAGTCAAGTCGGAAAGTGCCCTTGCAAAGTGGCAAAAATGGCTAAAAAAAACCCGCTACAAGGGGTTCTGCGAAAATTCAGGCTTTTTTCTAAAAACCCGTGCGCGATCAGGCTAAACAATTCCAGTCTACAATAGTTATTGGAATGAATGAATACTTGAGTATGTTCTTGGAAGGTTGATAAAGGAGAATCTTGATAGCATGGTCATGTCGACCAATGTAAGCAGGAGCAGCAAGAGTATAAGAAAGACATGACCAGCCACCGTGATGTGTGACAATTTTACTGAGAGCTGAAAGCCTGAATTGAGAATGCCTGTCAGAGAGCGGTGGCCAATTCAGAGAGGAAAGCATTGAAGAAACGTTCGAGTATGGAGAAAAATCGTTCTTTACAAAGCGAGCTGCTCTGCGTTGGACTTTTTCAAGTTCGTGAATTAGAGAGATGTGGAAATGATCCCAGATTATGGCATATTCCAGGAGGGGACGGATAAGTGAAATGTAGAGAATTTCCTTGGTTGCAGGAGAACAAGATTTGAATAGGCGTCTGATTTTGAGAAGAGCAAAATTGGCATTACGTGCAATGGTGTTGATATGCAATTTCCAGGACAGGTCGGATGTGAGTGTCACACCAAGAAATTTGCAGGATGATGATGTGGTCAAGACAGCAGCCGAAGAAGGAAGGATATAAGAGGATTGGAGGGGGTGAAGCTTTGTCGAGAACCGGATGTGGACACACTTTGATGCATTTGGGGCAAGGCCCCACTGCAGGCGCCAAGAGTCAAGGGAAGCAAGATCCTCCTGCAGCAAGTTAGCATCAGAGTGAGATTGGATGGTCTTGTAGAGAACACAAGTCATCAGCAAATAGCATGATATTAGAAGAAGATATGACATCAGGAAGGTCGTTGATGAAAATGAGAAAGAGGAGAGGGCCTAACACACTACCTTGAGGTACACCTGATGTTACTGGAAAAGCAGATGAACTTGCACCACCAAGAGAAACAGACTGTGTTCGATTGCTCAGAAAAGAATCAACCCAAGAGATCAGAAGAGAGGCCCAAAGAATACAATTTGAACATCAGATCCCTATGTGGAACAACATCGAAGGCAGTTTTGAAGTCCAAGAAAAGTGCATCAATATCAGTTCCTTTGTCAATGGAGGATGCAACGATGTGAGTAAACTTGGCTCTGTGTTTGTTATGTGGGATTTGATTGAGCGGTGTGGTGTGGGGTGGAAAATAAAGTTATAGTATCAGACGCTGTTTTTCACAGGTTTTCATGGCAGAGGCAATCATCAATGGAGAACAACAAAGTTTTCAGAAAACAGCAAAGTTGCATTGAATGAAAGTTTTGAGCAAAGTTACATTAAATGAAAATCTCACCCGGAAGTCTCATGCAACTCTAGCTGCGTGAGGGTGACTGATGAGTGCCCCAGTGAGGCCAGGCTGGTACCAAATAACATCTTTTGGTTTAATTGACTCCCTACACCAGACGACATTCACTTCGTCAAACATCTGTCAACAGCAAAGTTCATCATATAGGTACCTATTTAAAAAAACCCTCCCTGGGGAGGATAAGAGAGGGAAGGGAAGAACACGCGAACGTTGGCTGCACTCTACGTAAGGAGGAATGGACAAAGGAAGGGGGAAAGGAGTTCGGAAAACAGATCATCGGAATGTGGATGGGGCCTGGTCATATGTGGATGGGAATGTGGATGGGGCCTGGTCATATAAAATTAAATGACAATCAGAAACAATCGCACACACAGCCACACAAGATTACCCCCAAGCTAACATCATCTGCCACACCCATTCACGGTCGCAAATGAAAAGTGAATGAAAATAAAGTAAAGATGAGAAAAAAAGAAAAAAAAAATAGATTAAATGATCGCTACTGCTACTGCCCCACTTCACCTTTCCGGTGCACTACAAAATATGGTGCGTGTCAGAGTTGGGAGGATTTGTAGTTCGTGGGCAGACTGCAGGGCGTGTTGTCTACCTGACTTCAGAATACATGTAATTCTGAAGTACAGGGTGTCCTTTGAGGCACCAGAAAAGTCTTTATTTTCTTCAAACAGACCACATCCTTTGATTTTTTTCTCAATTTTCTGCATTGCGCTTGAATTTGCCCAACAAATTACGTGCATCATCGCAAGCATCATCTCTTTCATCCATCAGTCAAACTCAGTATGCCGCATTTCATTCGAAAGATGGCAGCAATGCAGTGATTTTGGTTACCTGCTTGGCTGCTTTGCTTCTCTTCATGTCATTATTATATCACTGCTTGCCCAACCAGCCTGAAGACGAAAAAGTGCTCGTAGAATGCCCTTCTCCATTTCCCGTGGACGGAAGATTCACTCTGCTTGTCGGATGTCACCCGACATAGGACCAAATCAAACTCAAAATGGATGTTGGACCCAGTCCGACCGACATGGGACCAGATAGGAAACAAAAGGGCGTCGGACTGGGTCCGAAAAAGGACCGCAAAGGGTTGGAAGTGTTTGCCAGACTTCGGTTTTGACAATTCTGCTTTTCTTCCCTTTATCCTGTCACAATTTTCACCCTACTTCATGGTGACTTGTTCACCCTTGACACCTTCTCCATCAAGATAAAAAAAAAATACAGAAATGAAAAATGCAGCAGGCGGTGGCAAAAATACACAACATTGCTTTACATCTTTCACTCATCCAGACTTCGTTCTTCTCAAAAAGTCAACTTTGGGCAGATTTTATGAACAAAAGATTTTCGCATTGAAAAATTGGGCTGATGTAACATGATGTAACTTGTGCAGAGAAGCACATTCAAGAATTATCCTTGTTATCAATTTAAACTAGCAAATTAAAACAGGTAATCATGCCAGTTCCTCTTGGCACTTATCACACAGGTCCCAGTTGTTGGGATAAAGTTAAAACTGGATTTATGATCGGTTTCTGCGTTGGCATGGCATCGGGTGGAATCTTTGGAGGATTCACAGCTCTCAGGTTAGTTGTAACTGCTTACATTTTAGTCTAGTTTTAACTGCTTGCAGTTTATAAGTATCCTCGACCAATTCGTATAGCTGCTGGGTAGTCACAAAATTACCTGCGAGCTATTGCTGCACATAACCAGTATCAGTTCAGGGCTGGGCATGGGATGCTTACCCCTGGTGGGTCTGTTATTTGGCAGACAGTTGTGAAAGATATGTGTGAAAATGAAAAGTGCAAACACCTTTCTCGTGCAGGATTATTTTTGCATTGAGCTTTAAAGAAGCCTAAAACTCTTCTCTCTGCTGGCATCTCACACATACAAGTTTTTTGCTGTCGCAATGCGAAAACTGATTTTTTTTTCTTTTCTGTAGGTATACCAGGTATTTTAAGGCCATGTGTGGCAATCGATGCAGATTTTTCTTGTCAGGTGATGCCAATTTCACTGCCACACTGAGTTATAAGTACCTACATAATTGGGTTCTGATCAATAATACCTAATACTAAATGAATAGGCCTAGGTACTATTGATTTGCAGGACTTGAAGTGAGGTTGTTGGGGGCAGTGGGAATGGTGAATCTTTGATCCGGGGTCAGATTTTATGCACCTTTTTTCCAAAGAAATTTGATAACTTGCAATGCTGGGCTAAGAATTTTTGCATTGCCCAAGAACGACATCCCAAAAGTCACTGAATAAATTAACTGTGAATATTTGGCATTTTTTGATTGAGGGACAGGTGATGTTGAAAGATGCATTGTTGAGTGTGGTGGAAACACCGAAATTCAATTTCCCTTTGTTTTCTGAAACAATAAAAAACACCCAACTTTGCAAAGATGCGTTGATTTAGAAAAAATTCTGCGATCCTTGTTATCTTCTACTCATTCTGCTACAGGCAATTTTTGAGATTCAATTTCTGGGATTCGGGTACGAATTTTCTCGAATCCAAACGTTGACCCATAATCTCATTTGCTAATCCTCTTTTCCTTTGCTCCTAGTTTCTTTTTGGGAGGGTCTTGAATAGGTACCCAAAAATACCCGCGAATCCGAAGCCCACACACACAGCCCGCACATCCACACCCCTGTTTTTGCAGTTGTGAATGAGCACACTCTGAAGTGTGACACACTATGGCAACAGTCAATGCAGTCTCCAACAATGCCAAATTGCAGGAAGGTCAATTGCTGGCTGGTCAAGTTAAAGAATTAAACAAAGTAAAACATTCACGTCGCAAATAGTTGTTTACATTTGTTTCCAAAGTGCACTCAACTCGAGAAATGGTTTTGCAGAACAGTTTGGTTGCGTGTGCTCACAATCACACTGTGTTGTGTATGCCTATATGACCACATAGAAAACCATGCGTAAAAAACGCACCCATCCCTGAACCAAGGTGATCTTAGCCGAATTATTGTTATAGGATCCTGGCATCACAATCAAGCTCAAATCAAATCAAGTTTCATGACATCTCCTAGAATGAGTGATTGTCCGTTTTTAGATTTCTTGCAGTCACAATAATTGTTATAATTGAGGGAGAATGATTATTCAGGGAGATTAGGTAGGGCGATGGTTTTTTTTTTTTTGAAAGGCTGAGATTGAAACAGCACTTAACAGTTGGTTTTGCATTTAATGAGCATGTAGTTCTTACCAAATCTAAATCTTCTTGTGTCACCTAGGTATGGAATCAGAGGACGAGAGCTAATCAACAGCATGGGAAAGGTGATGCTTCAAGGAGGGGGCACATTTGGTACCTTCATGGCCATTGGGACTGGCATTCGATGTTGACATGTGAAATCCACCGATTCGACTGATGTTCTCCCTTGTTGTGGCCTCTTTTGGTTTACCTATTCCACGTGTTTCTGGTCAGTCAACATTTGTTGTGGATGAATGACCACGTGTTTGTAATTAGTTTTTATTCGTGTATTTTTTCTAAATAAATTTGTTCTAGCAAAAATTTACTGTGTTTCTAACATTTTGTTTATTCCAACTTACACCATCCCGAAACCAAGTCATGCTGGATAGCAAGTAAGCTAAACTGGCTGTGGTTACAAAAGCAGGTCATCACGTCATGTCTGGTAAAAGTACTGATGCAACCACGTTTTTGGAATGGAAACACATTTCCAAACCCTGAGGTGCACATTCATGTGCAAGAACGGCAGGCCCAGCAGCTTATTATAATCTGATACAACTTGCAGCATCCCCTTTTTATCAGAAAATATGCATCCTACCCTGCTTTCGTGTTCTTTGACGTCATCTTTGTGTGATCCTAAAAACCGGTGTTTTCACCAGCCCTATTGCCCCTTTTGCATCCAATAAAACGTACCACGTGAATGCAGGAGTTGGGTTGGGAGGAGAGTGTGTTTTGAGACGAATCAAATCAGCCCTTCCGCATCCCATGTTATTGCGTTTTTCTCAGAACTAGGTATGTTTTATGCATTCAGTCCCGTGTATCTCAGCCATTTGTGACCAATATACCTGGTTGAAACTGTGCAGAAATGTACCCAGAGAGCAAACTCAGGCAAAACTTTAATGATCTCGAATGTTACACAGCTACAGGCAAAAGTGCTTTTGCGTAAAAAGCCCTTTTCTGGAAGCCAATAATTCACCTCTTTTGCATCGGAAGGGCCTGTTGAACTATTTTTACTGTAAAATGTTTTCAAGTTGATTTCTGAGGTTCAGAATTCTCCACTTGACTGTCCTTTGCTGCTCTGTTCTCTAGCATGATTGCAGATCTAATGCAGATCATGATGCAGAATCTAACCTTCCAACAGAGGTCGGTTTTGAAGTCTGCCCTAATCTCTGAATCTTGATATTTGTGTTCCCTACTTTTCTTTTCACCCATTCCTTCAAAATGCCATCGTATCTTGCCTCAGAGGTCAGCACAGTTTTCCTTGGGATAATCAACTCGAAAAATTGGGTTCTGACTGACAATGTATCCAGGCCTAGATGCTCCCAAAAATTGCACATCTCGTTAATGGGTGGAAACTTGTGATGGTTATTTAACTTGATATTGTTCTTGCCAGGCAAGTTTGACAGTTTCCTCTTGATGTTGACCACCTCTGTCGAGAAACGACCGTTTCTTCTTCCCAGGCAAGTTTGACGGTTTCCTCTCCACATAAAAAGAATCTGGCTGCGAGACCACTGTGTTCCCGTCCCAGAAATGCAAAAGATGTCTTGTCCAACGCAAGTCAGATTATTTTAATGTGGAGAGGAAACCGTCAAACTTGCCACGCGAGAGCAATCTTGAAGGTTCGAATGGTAGGTATTGACACAAGGAATGCATCGGTGAATTTGCCATCTTTTTCAGAAACATTGTGTATTTCAAATTCCTGTTTCTAGATAGCTTGTGCATGCAATGAAGCCATCAAAGTCCCCTTAACTGGACAACATTCCTGCACTTGTATGGAAGTCATTGTCGCAAGAAGTGGCACCGTATCTTGCTATCATTTTTCAAGAATCTCTTGATGCAGGAGTTGTTTCCACTGACTGACGATGTGTGCTGATAATGCCTACCAAAGTCGGGCTCATCAGTCGACCAGTCAAATTAGAGACTAATATTGTTGACATGTATCTGTGCACATAAATCTTTCTGGAGCACATAGTTTTTGCCAACAGATTTTTTGATAAGGTTCGTCATGGAGAGATTTATCTCTCAACGTTGGCAAATGGAATTCAACGTTAACAAGTGTGAAACCGTTTCATTTCTCAAAAAGAAAATATCCATTGAGTTTGTTTGCAAAATAAATGGCAATGATCTTCTATCAAAATACGATTATAAAGCATTCATATAATGTGTGATCGACAATAGAAGTGGTCATAAGTCGTCCATACAAGGCTGTAGGTAACTTCAAATCAAGCCTCACGTTGTTATTTCATCTTCAGGTGCAGAGGGAAGGGGGAGGTGGTGAGGACCCATCTTCAATGTTCTCTGCCACAGCATTGAAACGGTACAATTGAGTGGTAATAAGCGCCGAATAACAACCCAGTGTACGGGCGACTTACGATCACTTCTGTGGTAGATCACACCTTTCATGAATGCCTAAATACCTTGGGATTACATTGAATGCCGATCTGGGGTAGTCCATGCACATTGGAAACACCTCCAAGAGAGGGCTGACCATGGTTGGATTAGAAAGAGGAACCTCGTTGACTGCCCTGAAAATGTCAATCTTTTGGCATTTTATATCCTTGATGCACCCGCAACTGGAGTGCGGTTGCTCGGTTTGGCACCATTTTCAGGCGAATCTTACCAGGTTGAAAGGTTTCAGCAAATTGACGTCAGGCTTTTTGCTCGGACTACGATAGGGATGCCATCAGCACAGCTAAGCAGCTTGGCTTGCAGCATTTTTGGCTGCCCTGAGAAAAGCATCCAGGTTGTGTCCTACTTACACAAAATATTGCCCAAAAAGCTGTATATTGGACTGCCAAGCGATGTTGACTTTTCCCACAGGCCACAGGATGTTCCAGCAAGCACCCCAATGACCAAACATTCAGGAATGTCTTTGCGTATTCAAACCCTACTAAACCCTACTAAACCCTACTTCACTTTTTCCAGATACTGTCCGGATTTGGAAAAGCTTCCCGGTTTCGTAACCACACTTGAATGCACTGACAAATTCCGGCTCGAAGCAAAGCACATTCACACTTCATTGAAGGCAACCTTGATCTGCAACAGTGAGCTTGACTTGCTGTCTGAGCCGGAAACAAACACGTGCCATAAGTCTGTGCCGTTTCTAAAAATCTATTCGAGACTATCCTAAATCCCAAAAAATCATTTAGTCTATCCTGAATCCCTCTTTCTCAAACACAGACTGCATGCTCGGTGGCTGGGATTGATTCGACATGTTGTGCTGCCCTTTGGCAGTGCCCACGACAGCTTGCCTGGTGGTACCCTGTCTCTTTTTCCCCTGTCTCATCTCTGTTCCCTTCCTTGAATATCTACTCATTTCCAGTCTGCATATGTGCTGTGATGCCCGGTAGTCGGGGGCTTGTTTGAATGTCTTGCTTCACCCTTTGATGTGGCCCGTTTTTGCCTGCTTCCAGCTAACTGTCCAATCGCTATCGTGGTTCCTCACTGTCCTGAAGGTTCCACGCAACATTCAGCTAGCATCCATATCAGCGGGTCGTGCCCATCATTTTGGTGTGATGTCTCCTGGTAAGGTGCAGCTGTGTGAAGCTGTCACACTTCTTGAACACCCTAGTTCGCTGCTTTACTGGGTGGAAGTGTGGGTTTGTGGCCGATCGTGAACAAGTGCAAACCCTCACCATCACTTGGTTTCAGCCTGCGCGTTGAGTGTATACCGAGATAAACTTGAAGTAAAGTAATCGCCAGGCCTGTTAAAACGTCATTCAGGACAAATTGATTTGGTGGATCAGGTAAATGGCAAAATAGGAGGTGTAGGCCATCTCCTTCAGGTACACTTTTAGAAAAGCGTACATCAAGTACCTTCAGGTACACTTTTAGGAAAGCGTACATCAAGTTAAAGTGCACATTGCTGTGGTTTTCACGAAAATTGTCACCTTTCTCATGACTCAGGGTCACTTTTCAACTGTTTGCGACGCTTGGCTGCCCGGACAGAAAACTTATGTTTTGCAGGGATGGGCAAGGTAGGGTATCTTAGAGGGGGTAAACAGGTCTGAGACGGGGGGTAGGGCACGCAAAGTGCAGCGGGTCTGGGGGGCGGCAACCCCCCAGTGTAGGGGGCTGTGCCCCCAGCGGGGGTCCAGGGGTTTGAGGGATAGCATCCCCCAAAAGCTGAAGCTTTTCTGGTTAGGGGTCTTCAGATGCTATTTTACAACATTTCAAGTCCTATTTTCTAATCCTGGAGGTTCGGCAGTCGCAATTGATGGAGCAAGGAAAAACCTGTTGGACATGACATTCTGGATTGAGTTTTTTGTCATTTTACCATCATCAGCAAATCAAAACAAAGTACAAAAGAAACAGAATGTTGCCATTTGTTATTCGTCTGTGATCTACCCATCCATGATGATTGCTAGGCCTACCTCTTAATGCCAGATGAGCCACTTTCTCACATTATCATTGCATTATACTCGTAAATGGTGAGCCACCTCCACCAAAACAAAAAGTAAGACAAGAGAAAGATGGAGACAAGAGAAATACAGGACTTTGCATCAGTACATGCAGGGCACACACAGGACTTCGGCCAAGGGTACCCTCGGAAAAAGGCTGGGGTAACCTCGGCGAAGGCCAGGGGGGTAACCCCCCTTATGCCCAACCCTGATGTTTTGTGACAGAAAAATGATGATAACAAGGGGAACTTCCCCCTTCATTCATTCCCAGTGCCTCATCATAAACTCCATACCAGAGAACGAATTTTGGGCTGGTGAAAAAAAAACAAGTGCTGTATGGTCTGCAAGCTTTGGTTGAACTACAAAATGGTATCAGCGAATTATTGGCCCTGCGACCCAAATTCTTAATTAATTCGACAGATGGATCAGATCGGAGAAATATAAACTCTGAAAATGGAGCTGTTGAAGGACAAAACAACATAACTATTGATCAACAACGTTAACCTTTGAATTGGGGAAGGTTTGAACTTACAGGCAGCCAACTTGGCCGACCGATTCAAATAAGTTGCAAAAGTAGACAGTGCGTCTTGTCTTGGTATGTGTTCAAGCTGCATTGAGATCATGCACTGTTAGCTTCATCATGAGGCCCTTTTAACACGCTTTCGAATTGCTTAATCGATTTGACAAAGAGGCAGAAAACTGTTTTCTCAAGAATGTACGAAGGTTGTTTTTAAAGTTCCCGGCTGGTAGTGGTGCAGATGTGCCTGAAGGCCTTGACCTTCTTCACTTCCTGGGTCATTGATATGAACCTTTGTCTACCTACTGTCCCATGCTGCATGTCACTTGCTTGAAGTTTTGCTTTGGTTACAAATAGAAAAAAATTGTATCCAAAATGTCCAAAATTTGCCCACCTCTCTTTGCGTTTGACACACCCAAACAACGGAAAACAAGACAGGGACAAAAAACAAACCGACTTCAAACTATTAAACGCAGGATAGAAAATCATGTAAATAACATGAGGCATGGATCAGGAGATAGCCAAAGGTTCATACCTTTGACTCCAGCAGTGAGGCCAAGCCTTTCAGGCACTTTCCCATCACCACCAGCCCGGGAACTTTAGAACGCCCTTCGTATGAGATCAAATATTGCCAGCCTGCACTTCATTTTGAGGCCCTTCGCAAGCTTTTGAATCGCTTAATCGATTTTGACAATGAGGCGGAAAACAGTTTTATCGAAAGTGTAAGAGATCAAATCTTTTCTATTGCCAGCCTGCACTTTCAGCCGGCAGCCCAAACGAAAATATTGTGACGGTCTGTTTCAAAAAATGATGATCAGAAACGCATTTTCCAGTCTCGTAAATTGAACTGATGGATTTACAATCGAACCTCTGAATCTGACATTTTTTGAAATGCTCGAGCAATGTTGCCCATTTGAAGACACTTGCACTTCTGGGAGTGATATCAAACGATGAATGTTTGGAAGGAGATTCAACAAATTGCAAATTCTTCAGCACAGCAACCGAATGGCAGTGGTAGATTCTTAACAGAACTCGTAGAGCATTCTCAATGTTGATGCAAGGAAATTCCAATTGGAATTTAAGGGGGGCCACCTAAAATCGAAAACTTTTTTATTTGTTCCCGATTTTGTTCAAACTTTGCACACTGTTTGGGGGTCCATTGAGCAACTGCTGTACAAAATTGGAACCTCATATCTCGACCGTTAATAGGTACAGTGGTCATTTATGTGTAAAATGGATGCGATCTTCTGACCCGTGTTCAGGTATTACCATGCAAGTTAGAAAGATCAAATTTTGGGTGCAAGTACTGAAATGCAATTCAAAACTTTTGACAGGGCCGGATTTTTGATTTTTTGTAATGCGGCTGAACTGCTCATGCATTTTGACCATGCTCCGCCAAAAGCGTAAAAAATCTATGCTTTTCTGGAATGGCATTGAAAAAACTTGAAATTGAGAGGCAAATTGAAAAACCCGGCCCTGTCAATCGATTTGTAACACCTTTTTACATAAGTATGTCAAATTTCAGCCTTCTAGTATAAACAACAGCCAAGATAGAAGGGTCAGAAGGTTACCAAAAGAAAGAATCCAAAAGCGGTAAAAATATGTTTGAAAATAAGTGATTATTTTCTGAAATGCTGAAAAAGCATAAACGAATTTGGATCGCATACTGAAATTTGCTCTTGTGAAGCCATTTCTCAACGGATTTTGATGATTTTTGGACCAAAATGCTCAAAAATGGTTGCAGTTCGGAATACCTGCCAACATCTGAAAAACGCTGAACTGGACGAGTTTTCACACACGCTCAAGAAGCCAAAATAGGATAGGAAGATAAGAACGACGTAGGTAGGATACGAGAGGCTTGGAAAGGTGTTAGGTTAGGTTGGGTCCACACCATCCCAGTGGTACTCACTTTTCTTCCAGTTACTTTTTCGACTTCCCCGACTGGAGAAATTTTTGACGGGAAGGAAATAGAGAGGATGAAATGTGCTAAAATGTCACTTTTCCAGTACACCATATGGGGTGTTGAAAAATGGAATGCTGACAACATACCACATCACATACAACGATAACAGAAGTGTCGCAGAATGCGCGAAGGGTGCATTAATAAGGGGCTTGGGACATTTTGTTCAAAAATTCATTTTATTTTTTGTAGAAGAAAAAGTGTACCTAATTCTTGGACAGCCCTCGTATATCAGAGAGCAATGGTGATAACTCGTTCAGTCTAATATCGGCAGGTGCTCCGAACTGTTACCCAAAAAACATCAAAGTATCATGGTAAAAGAATTTGCAAAAATGAGAAATTTTCCTATTTTTTCACCTTTCTGAGGTGGCCCCCCCTTATTATTGTGTTACATTCTTTCGTTAGGCCAGTCATTGTCATTCGTTCGCAGTAAAGTGCAAATCTGAACCCACAAACATGAATTTAATTCAGAAAAGAGGTTTGCGAAATACTGTTGGCTCTCTTAAATAGCATTTCTCGTTGAAAAGTTTGAAAGTCGTGCACCTTGACATGCAACTTCTTACTTAGTACACCCTCAGCTCATCCTTCCATGTGTTGATTAAAACAAACAGCACGCTTTATGGTTGGTTACACTTCAAAAGCACTCACTACCAAGTACCAGCACCTCTTTGCACCGCATCCAAAGAAGCAAGAAACAACAAGAAGCAAGAAACAGGTATGTCCAAATTACCTGTCCCTGTCTTTTATCTTTTTGGATCAATTTTATCCTGTGGGGGCAGTATTTGTTGTCCCCACCTGTCCTACCAAATTAAAAATTCAGTTAAGCTTAGGTTATGTGACGTCTGGTAAACTCTGACTCAACCTAACCCCACCTAAAATAAGCCTAACCTCAGTTTTCCACAATGTTATGTGCATGGTGGTCGTACATTTCTCAGGTTGGCTTTTTTTTTTGGTCTCGTACATCAGATAATTTTCTTAGGTTGCAGAAAATGTTTCCTCCACCACAGAAATGAAACTTCCGAGTTTAAAATGATATTTTGATTTGGTGTGACAGGTGCTGACGATTAATGTTCTCCCACACAGGTTAAACTTTGCGCAAAAAAAGAAAAGAAAATAAAGTGACAAAAAATTTGGATATTCCTGACTCTTGCTTCCCTCCCGTGATGTGGTGGCAATGCTTTCAAAGTGTTGCCATTTTTGTCTGGATGTTTGTCCATCCTCAGTTTTGAATTTTCATGATTGTGTAATTAGATTTTGATGATGATCGACAGTCTGGTGATTGTTCTGTTGAAATACTGGTGCGAGACAGATTCACGATGTCAATGTCCATGCAAAGCAGTTTGGATTGGAATAACTACCAAAACAAGGTGCCCAATTTGAATATTCAAACTGGCATGTTCAATTAGGACATGAATGATGTGAGATAAGTGTTTAAGATATCCGAGCTCCTTCGATAAAATCAGTCAAGTGACAGTCCATATTGGCGGATTTCAGGATTCGTTGATATGTTCAAGATGTAATGTCTCACGCTGCGTGAATACAACCCCTTGCCGTCCAAACATAAAAAGGTGTCCCTTCGCAAAAAATATCGTTGAACTGCGATGTTAGAAGGATAACCTGTCAGATAGTTGTGCAAAGGTTTCAAGTGTCTCCACTGAATGTTCTGCCACAAATACATACGTACATAGTGCCATCATGAGAAATTTAAGCTGTGATGTTTGAGCTGTGATGTTTCAGTTTTGCACATCTGCCAGAAATTTGACCAGACGAATCCAGTGCCATCATGAAAAAGCACCATAAGCTGTGACGTTAGGAACTTTTGTCACAAAGTTATATGCACTATGCAGATGTTTCGTGTACCAAAGCAAAAAAAAATACACAAGTTTTTCCTCCAAACCCAGCAAGAGTTGACACCTTACACTGAATGCCACATGCAGAGGACAATGTAGCTGGGGATGGAGTTGATGTTTTCGCATCAGCAGGCCACCCAGAGCATACATATATCTGGGATTTCATTTCCGGAGTACCAACAACTGTCGTCCATGTGTTAGTGAATACCATCGAAGCGGGGTCCGCGGCAGCAGGGCCCCTGGCAGGGGGCCAGCAAAAAAAACAATTGCTCGACCTCCAGAGGAAACCAGGGATGGGTAGACGTATGGAACCAGACGTAATTTACGTCGGGGTTGTCTACGTCGAGTTTTCTACGCGTAGAAAACTCAATTCGACGTACACAATTACGGCAAACAACTCCAAGGTAGGGTGGTGACGTACACAACTCTTCTAGTTGTATTTTCCGATGAAAATATTAATTTTTAGATTTGTAATTTGTCTTAACTTCATACTTCATTTAAATCTTACAATCTGCAAACTGTTGAGTTTGTAACAACTATTAAGTTTGTAACAAACTGTTAAAAGCTTGAAAAAGTTCTTTAATCTGTAGCTGGAAGTTTTCCACATAGGTACATACCTATTATTTTAAAAATGTAAATTAAACAATCGATTGTGCTCCTATGATCAGCATTCATGTTATGGGGGGCCCACCCAAAATTCCAAAATCGACAATTCTTCACCGATTTGAGCTTATTTTTGGTGCACATGCGGGGGGTCACTATATCAGTGTTCTTGCAAAATTTCAGCCCCCTGAGTCATCTGGTTCTCATATGGCAGCCTTTTTGTAAAAAAGCCTACCAAAACTTTGTAGTTATTGAGTTACCCAGATTATTGAGTGAACATTTTTTTCACTTTGACACTGAAAACAGGGTCAAAATTTGATGAAAATTCAAGTGACAGTCAGAAGTTCACAATTTTGACTCCAAGTATGTAGGTAGGTGTTCTGGAAGTAATAAACATGATCGCGATAAATAAGCGGCAGGTTATTTCGATAATTAGGGTCAAACATGGTTTCTGCAAAAGAAATCGAAAATTCTTACTCTGTCACTTGAAAGAGCACATTTTTTCAATCTGGGTGCCAAATTTCACCATTCTAGCCTTAAAAACAACTGAAATATGCTATTCGAAAGTCTTTTTTGGACCGGAAATCAAAATGCGAGAAAAACAGGGTTTTGGAATGGTGAATTTTTGAGGGAAATGGTGAAAATGCAGTAGTCGAATTCGCATCGCATATTAAAATATGGTCATGTGAAGTTATTTCTTAATGGATTTTACTCATTTTTGGACCAAAATGCTCAGAAAACATCACAGTATCTGGAGGAACAGCATTTGGAAACATGAGAATTTTCTTTTTTTTTTCACCTTTTTCAAGGTGGCCCCCCTCAAGCAAAGCACAAGGGACCAAATGAGATTCTTTGCAATCACAATTCACAAATTTAGAGACAACAAATAACAATTGAGATTACATTGTGAGATTATTTATTTATTATTAATTTATAATTTATAAATTATAATTATAATATAAAATTATAAAATAACTTAATAAAATTAAAAAAAAATAAAATAAAAAAAATAAAAATAATAAAATTATAAAATTATAATATATATTATAATTTATAATTTATTTATTATTACATTGTGAGATTGAGATACCATAGTGTGCTTCAAGCCTGTCTTTGCTTGCAATAACTTTTCTACATTGGATACACCGTGCCTTGCATCTTCTTTTAGCATTTGAGACACCATGAGATGGCACTTGTTGGAATCCATCCCATTCCACGTGAAACGGCCTGCCTCCTATTGATCACCTAATTATCAGTCGCCTTCTACATACAGTCTACCAAATTTTCTCGAACATGGGACAAATTGTAAAGGACTGGCTAATACAGGGCCATCTAAATGGCACTTAAACAGAAGGTTCACATTGCTCGGTATATGTGGTACAGCATGATTGCGAAAATTGGAATTCAAAACAAAAATAAATAAAAAAGCATGGTTTTCTCCCATCCATAGTTTTCTACTCGAGTTTGTTACGCGCGTAGAAAATAGTTTTCTACGTTTGTTTTCTACGACGTACACAATTCAGGAAATGCTTTTAGAGAGCATTACCATAATAATTGTGTACTCACAATGACACGTATGCTGCAGTTGTGTACGCCTGATTGGACACGTAGAAAACCCCATGTAGAATACGTACCCATCCCTGGAGGAAACTGAAGGTGAAAGAAAGATAGCTCATATTATTTGCCCTGTTTAGGCTCTCGCAAATGTCGGGAGGTGGGGGAGCATTCCTTACGTTACTCGACCTGCCTTCATTTTGACATTCCTGTTTGATTTTCTTTTCCTTTTTTTTTTATTTTGTTTGGTATTGGAAACCAGCGTGCATGTCATGTTTTTCAAAAAATAACTTGTAGAAAGACAAAATTTGCTGCGCATTGCCTTAAATTGCAGATTGTGACAAAACTAGTGGCCAAATTGAAGCTGCGACTTCCTTTGTGAGACAAACAGCTGACATCGCTGGCATGGCTCAAAGTGGCATACCTCCCAGAAGAATAGTTGGTCCCTGTGGCCTACCGCCCAGAAGAAAAGAGTTGGGCCTTGATTTTGATAACCCCATGCTACTGAGGTCGCTCAAACTGGATAAGCTTGACATGATCCTCTGCACAGTGGCTTAATCTGGTTCACGCTCTTGGATCATGTCAGTCTCCTCAGAACTAATTTTGAAAAATAATGGCCAGTCAAATTTAAGGTCAAAGCTCCATTAAACCACCTCTTGGTTTCCAGAATAATTGTGCGTGTCCCAATGGATCAACCCCTTTGGAAGCACATTCTCAAATTTGTTTGGACAGCAGTTTCTCAGGCTGTGGAAGGCATAGTGATGCTTCAGCTGATGATGTTGAGAACTTTTTGCTCCAAATTTGTGCAGAGCGTTTCGGATCCGGTGCATTCAAAAAACAAAAAGTATCATTGCTGCGACATTGGGAATTCCCCCCTCAACTTATGCGGATGTTTCTGCCGTTTCAGAAACTTTCAGGTGCCATTACAATAAAGTAGCCTGGAAGTGTTCCAACGGTTGCAGTTCGGAATGCCTGCCGACATCTGAAAAATGCTGAACTGGACGAGTTTTCCCACACGCTCAAGTTGGCCAAATTGGATAGGAAGATGAGGACGAGGTAGGCAGGATTGGATAGGTGTGTTGGGACAGGTTAGGTTGGGTTAGGTTAGGTTTAGTTCGCTTTAAGTATACACAGAGCAATGGTGATAACACGTCCAGTACAATGTCGGCAGGTATTCTGAACTGTTACCGTTCCAACAACGTTTGGAATTTCATTTTCCTAACCTGTGCCGATTCATTTTCCTTGGCCAAAATAATGCATACCTTGAAAAAAAAATAAACGAAAAAACTTTCACACTTCAAAATTTCAAAGGCAAAAAATCACACCTTAAACTGCAAAAGAATTTTGAATTTCAATTTGAAACTAAATTTTGCACAATGGAAACATGGTTAATTTTTTTCCTGGCAAATGTGTGCCTTATACCCTGTTTACATCTGTTTTTTAATTATCATTAAAAAGTTAATGATCATCAAAATCGCAAGTGTAAACGCTTTTTTCCAATTTTTTCGATTAATGACGTTCCGGAACATAATTTAATTTTCAGTTTTTGTCATTAATTTTAGATGTGAACGCCCAAAATTAGGGAACGTCATCAGGAAGATCATTTATTTTAATTATGTTCCGAACATAATTTATTTTTAATGACGTTCAAAACGTTTCGTGGTTTTGCGGTCGCTTGAGCACTTTTGAACGTACAGTAGCGCTAATTCGACAAAGAATGCTGCTGGCCATTCAAGGAAACCATATCTCAGAAAAGAAAAAGACGTAACAGCTTCGAATACCCACCAAAAATGAAACAACATTTTTATGGAATCTGAAAACTTTGTGGAGCGACAGCGTATTGAACCCGGGTCCTCTTGGTCTGCAGTCGAATGCTCTACCACTGAGCTAAACCCCCGAGCTCATAATTCTGTTCTTAAAGAACGCTCATATTTCACTGTTGCTGTTTCCGGCAACGAAATTTTCAAAGGGAAAAGCAAGCGCAATCCGCAGTCTTTTTAAATGATGGTTGGCGAAAATGCAAATGTAAACGGGTCAAAATAAATGATCATTAATCGACCGTTTCGATTAATGAGCTTCCTTTTAATGATCATTAAAAATTCAGATGTAAACAGGGTATTAGTGTGACTTTGCCATTGCAGATTGGCTACAGCAAATTTTTTATCAACTTCCAGCAATAAAAACGAATTTCTCAAATTGCGAAACACAAGTTCTTGATGGCGGACGATTGAGGTGATATGCCTTCCTTTGTTGTGCCAGGTTGTTACTCCGGATGCGATCAGTTGGAGTCCAAAATCAGTTTTTTTTACCCTCGAAAGAAGCCCTGAACTTCATGAGAAATGGCAATTCCTCGCAAAGCCCTTTCGAACAAATTGGAAGTAACCATTTTGTTGTCAACGGTGAAAAACCAAAACTGCTGTGTGACATATGCCAAAACTGGCAGCATATCAGTGCCGCATGGGTTATGCACCAAACCTGCCATCATGTTTCTTCAAACATTCTCCATAATGAAGTATTCAGCTCAAATAAAATGAGATGACTTTGCGGGCATTCGCGATGCCAAAACGAGATTCTGACCAGAGAATGAACTCTTTGCGGTGCGTTGTGATTCATGCAGGATACCTCCGACAGCATCAGCATGAATGAAACAGAGGCCGGAAAAATCGGCTGCACACTCAAATACTCCATAACCGAAGCTCACCATGTTCTTTCTTCGGTAAAAGTTTGTGAATGCCAGAAAAATGGCAAAAGTGGCACGGAAATTCTCAAAAGTGCATGGAAATTAATTCTGGTAAGCCGAACTCAACGGCATTGACATTTTTCATTTTTATGTTTGTTTCTTCGCCTTCCACAGACGATCTTGCAGAAAAGGGAAACCTATGCCAGAAAATTTGCACGCGCATGCCTCCAATTTTGTCTGCTTTCCAAAAACATTTTTGAAAATCTGCCAGGTAGGTACCTCGTTTTCAAAACGATGACAAAACTGTAAAGTTGCCTTTGATAAATCCCAAAGCGAAATGGAACAACGCAGCCAGCGTTTTGTGATACTAGCGACAATACGTGGCCAAACACAGGAAACTGAGCGATCACCAAAGCTGTTTTTAACTTCATTATTTATGGCCACGTAAAGTGGGTAACCCAAATTGTTCCAAAGTTAGCAAAAAAATAAACCTTGGTCCCACTCTGAGAATGTAGATACTCTTTTTTTAATTACCTACCTTGTTCCGCAACAGTCTCCCAGCCATCGATCGGATTCGTCTTCCCTGGAATATCATCACCGAACGATAAATGGTGGATTGAATGGCTCAAATTGAATTCCTTAGAACCATATGGTTGGATGTCGTGAACTGAAATGAAACAACAAAAATATAGGATGTCATTTAGCAAAAAGTGACGTCATTATGCCTGCTGTAAAATGTCCGATTCTCATGTCATTTAGTCTCTCCAAAGCCAACATTTCATTCTCGTGAGATTAAAAAGTGTGCCCAGGAGGTGGGAGTAGGTACCTTCCAAACTTTCAACTTCAAGGGAAACAGCAATAAAAAAATGAAGTAAGAAAAGTGAATGCAAAGACCCATCGTGAGAAAGTCAGTGTAAAATACAAGATTGCTGTGAAAAGTTAATTGACTGTTTGGAGTGAGTTCTGAACTTGCAAATAATGTGACCTTATCATAATCATCCTATCTCCAGGACCAGTTCCCTGCCATTTATCCTGTTTTCACACGACATCTGGGATAAAATTATTATTTTGCGTCTTTTGACGAGGAAAAACGACAATCTGACTTGTCTTTTGAAGTGATACCACAGAATTGTGTTGTGTTTAAAATGGATTAATTAAATGTATAGAAACACTGTTGGTGTGTCTGAAATAAGGTCCAAAGAGCCTGCCTTGAAGTGTCACAAGATGAAGATAACATTCCGGAGATCAAATACATGTTCATCGGCAAACAAATGAGACAGTTTTCTTGTGGGGAGATTCTTCAGCACAACAATATTTGGAATTTCATTCACACAAGAAAGCTTCCTCCATTGCAAAACTTACTATGAATATTGCTAATACTGAAACTTCTGCCTGGAGCAATATGGAAGCTTCCACCAACCTAAAAAAAATTAAGAAGGGCCTCGGTTAAAACTTCTGCCTCAAGCTCTTCCTTATTGCAGGTTAAATTTTGTTCAATTCATTTTTGTTCCATAACAACAACGGAGCCCGCCTACCATGGAATGGAGCAGAACTGAATTTTTTGAAAATGAAATTTTCGATTTTTAAACCGGCATTAATGCGGTCGCCGTGCGGATGGTGGAGGCAGGTAAAACCTTGATCCGAAAACCAGATAAAAAAACCGCCTTGGAGCTCCAAAGAACAACTGATATGGCCAAATACAGTGTTCGTATTTGGAAAAAAAATCTTCAAGGACATCAAAAAGGCAAAATTGTTTCAGGCAGAACTGCCAGCAGCTTGTGTCGGAAGTGGAAACCACAAGATGCCGGCTGCCACTAATGATTATCACTAGAGCATGCAAAAAATGGTGACAATTCTTTGAAAATTTCGCTCAAAAGCCAAAAAAATTTCGTGATTTGGTGACTGACTCATCCTTCCTGTATTTGTCCCGGCCTGCTTTGGGCCACAGTGGACCCGTAAAGCCTTGCATTGCACTACAGCGGGGCGTGGGTCTGCTGAGGGGGTAACCTATCCTTTCCATCCCTATATCCTTTTCCTTCCTTTCCTTAATCCCACATCCTGCCGAAACAAGTCCGGGCCAAATAAAGGCCTGGCGACGTCTAGCCTGGAGCACAAGGGCTTTTAGCTCAAGCTCCATTCCCTTCTCTTCGGAGGAGGAACCTGGCCTTCGGCCCCTACTCAACCCCCACGGTCAAATGTCATTGGCAGGAGGGATAAGAAATTATTAGTTTGAACCTCCAACGATTGTCCGTTGCTAAGTTTTGCGCACGCTTGGCACCTGCAGGTCTGAAGCAGGGAACTGCGCTCCTTGAAAAAGGGAAAAGCCCAGTGGTTTCGCATATTATCGCCGGAATGGGGTGCATTTCGCGGGAACCGGTGAAATTTGCGGCAATTTCAAAATTTTGCGGAAATTCATGAATCCACAATGAATTATTGCTGGAATTGCCTTTAAATTGACTGAAATGGCAAAGAAATCACAAAAGATGACTGAAACTGCTGATTTCGTTTTGGCGGTGCCAATTCCTTTTCACCATTTTCAGTGTGCTATAATTATCACTTCCACTAAGGAATCCCCTGCAAGTAATGAGATGGATTGGAGGTATGGATTGGGAACAACAAATGTCACCCATTGAATTCCCTATGTTCTTATCTCTTCAATAAACTCTTAACTTCACGTCTCAAATATTAAACTGCACCACAGTACCAAATGACCAACCCTAGAGACGATCATAAATCCTTTGATCTGACAGCCTTCAGCAAAGGGACCATCCTTTGCATTCTTATCTTTACACTGTTCGATGGTACTCAGACTGGGAGGAGCCCACTGCCTCATCCTGTAAGCGTCGAGAACTTCATTGCAAGTGTTGCAACATCTGAAACAAACATGGGTTTGTTAAATTGGGTTTTGACATAGACATAAGAATAAAAAAAAAAAGAAAATAAATTTCTTGTGTACCTATAGGATAGATAGAGAGAGCACTAGCATATCACAACTAAACAGCAAGAATGATTTGCGAGAAATTGAGGCCGGTAGAAACTGCAGACATCAGGCATGCAAAATAATTTTTACAACCCATACAATTGCCACATTTGTGATGATCAATCTGTTTTCCTGAAATAATCACCAGTATCATTCCATTTTGACAGTGATGCACAGCCAGATAACTCACAGTGGAAGAAATGTGCCTCAGGTGAGCGACGGTTTGCGGGGCAAAAGGGCAATTCTATAAAGAGCCGACCATTGTCGTTCACATTCAGCTGCTGAGCAAGACCACCCAAGTTAATGTACAAATTTTTTTAAATGAGTGGCCTGAAGCAGGAACCTTCGACGAAAAAACTGCGGAACAGGCCCGGTGTTGCAGAATCAATCTGCCGTGATGTGACCAACTAATTGAAACAAACAAAGCAACACATGCCTCCCGTGAAATACCTATTCGTGTTGTTTCTGACACCTCGTTTCTGACTAACTTCAGTCTTGACATACTCACTTGCTCTTTATCAGGAAGTGGATGGCAGGTGCAGAACCTGCATCCATACCCCAAAGAGCCTTCCATGCCGAAGCTTCTTGCACAAAAATTGCACTGAAAATCAACATGATAAGTATCCCAATGCAACCCGAGATAAAAGTGCAAGTATGTTTTGAAGCTCGAGGGTTTGAAACAAGCACAAGCTGCCTTCGTGAAACAGACAGAAACTCAAATTGTGGGTCACGATCAGATTCATTTTGGACTACCCAAACAAAATCCTGCAAATGACGTCAGCAAACATCTTGAGATTACAAAAAAAACCTGAAACATGACAATGGTAAATGCTAAATAAAGCAGTGCAGCACATGTCAAAGAAAAATTGTGTTTTCATTTCGGGAGACTTTGGTTGACAACCTGGGATGCGCAGTCCAAATGCACTTCTCATTTTTTTTTAAAGTGAGCAGGAAGCCAGCAAGTTTGATGAGGGAAGTCAGTAAATTGCAGAGCAGCCTTACAATTGGATCTTCACATACAGAAAGGAACGAATTATAAAAAAGTTTTTACTAACTGGTCGTCCTTCAGTTGAGCCCCATAACAGCTTCCACATTTGCCGGGTTCTGCTGAAACCTCTGCAATCGACTTGTTCATCTTAATTCGATAAAAACAGAGTGAATAGAAATGAGGTGAGCCAACCGTTAAAAGCAAATCAGTACCTACAACTCTTTTGATAATCAATGTTGACAAGTTGCAAACTGGTTTGGCCTTTTTGTAAATTTCTTTGTAAGTACGCATGACGGCAATCAAAAAATTACCCGGAAAGACTTCATAATTTTTTCCAAGTTTTCAAAGTTATTTCTCCACAGGTTATATCCATTGTATAACTCAAGGCAATTTTCTTTGTGGTGGTGCCATCGCATCATTGCCCCGGAACTGCCAGATTTCGCTCTTTTATTGACACCCAGCAATCTCCCTGACATGTCATTTCATTCCGCTTGCAAGACAATGAAAATGTGTAAATGGCACTGGCAGGGTCGCAGAGTGACCGTGAAGGGAGTTCCAAGTGACAGAACAACTCCAAAACATCTTCAAGGATGAGCAGCAGCATTCATTGGCTTGATTGGGCAAAGCGTGGTTGAGAAATTTTCATAGTCGTTTTGCTGAGTCTTCAGCACAGAGCTTTCGTACAACCTGCTCGTGGTTGGTCCCTTTGACTGTCTCTTGATTTTCCAAGAAATCTGCGAAGATCACACCCGTTCCACCCAAAAAATGTTCACATCACCTTCTTGGGCGCCTGCTGCAACGCAAATCAGGATTGTTCTTTGTGGCCTCTTGTTCCCATTCTTTGGGTGTGATTTATTTTTCAGGTCATGCTGGTAAATACAGGTTTCATTGCCAGTTACTATGTGCAGGTGGAATTCGCCAGAATTTGTCTCCATCCTGTTAAAAAAATCAAGTGCGTGATCGGAATTCTGAGTGTTGTGTTTTGGCAGCAACGCCATTGCACCCATCAAGCATCAAGGCTGCTCAATTCAACAGTCAAGAGAAGCAAAGGTTGGTTAACACTCTGGTCAAAAAAGTATCTTCAGGAAACTTTTTGCTGAAAAAATAACCTTGAGTTACTGGTCTCCAAAAAGTATTTTCGTTTCTTTTGAGAGCCCTGAATGGGGCATTAAGTTTAAAATCTTAAAAATGAGAAAGGATAAAATGGTTCAGATAACTTTGCAGTTTACAGGAAAAATTTTAAAATTTATTTCATTTTAAAATGAAATAAAACACAACACAATAGACCTGGGTACCTTCATGCATAATTTCACTGGAATGCATGTCAGTTGCGGAAAAGTTTCTTTCAGTTCATGGTAGGTATCTAGGTAGTTAGTTCAGTATACTCTTGAGAAAAAGAATCAATACAAAACTCCTAAGTTTCACTGGCCATGCAGGCCTATCCAATAGGTAATTATGATTTAGATTTTCCATAACATACTTTTTCAGGTGCTTCAGTTCCAATATCTGGAAAAAACGAAAAGAAAAATCAGTTTGTTTCAAGCTGATTTTTAAATTCAATTTGCAAGTGCTAAAGTGGGACAACTGTTAATTCTACCCGTAGTGGGACAACTCTGAATTCAATCACAATGGAGAAATCATCGTATTCAATACATGATCATGACCCCATGATGCCCCTAGGTGTTTTGATTTTTTAAATGATCTCTGTGATAATGTCTTGTTCTGTTTTTTTCTTTAACTTAGCCAAGCCACTCCTCCAAATCCACCGGTTTGGAGTCCAAGGGTTACCTATCCACAGGACCGACAATGACTTTCACCAAAGCTGAATCAGATGATTGCAGACTATGACCAGTAAACACATTTGCTCAGCTCAACAGTTCAACATTCTAAATTGTTGCAACACTCCTAATTCCAATGCGGTGACGACGCCTTATTCCAGATGAAGATGCAAACTGACAAATTTGCATTCCCCATTATCACTCTGCCATTCAAATTTTTCAGCGAAGTTGTTTTCTATGCTGAATCCGGTATTTTTTTCACCAGTTTCTGTAATTCTGGTTTCCCCCCATCCACACTTGAGTTGAGAGTCTTCAACGGTTTTGTCTTCCAAATATTCATCGTTAAGCATTACTTTTATTCACTTTAAGTAAGTGTGTTACCAACTAGGTACCAAGTGAATGGCATACCGATGCGAAAAGGTTAGGTTACAAAAGTTGCAGTTATTTTTAATTTGAACTCCTCCAAATCACCCATTTGATAGACAAAAGCAGTGTTTTCATATTTTCCTGTTCTCAGCGATGAAAAATGGTCCTAATACCAAATTTTCAACTGGAGGTTGTCTAGAAGTGCCTAAATTTCACTGGAAGTGAGTGAAAATTGTAGGCCTACTCACTATGCTCCTTCTGTGGGTCTGACAATGGTTCGCCAGTCTCGGCACTCAGTCTGACTTTGAATATGCTGTGTTCAATGTTGATATGCTGTTCACCAGAAGAATCAACAGCATCTACAGAAAGCACTGAAAATAAAAAGGGAACAGAATGAACCTGACAGGCTGACATGTGCTGGGGCAGGAGCAGGGATCGGGAACACTTTATTTTATGAGGTCTGATTTCTGACAGTACCTATGACTGTTTGTGTATAGTAGCAGCAGAATTAACATACTCATACATACCTATGTTTTCCCATTTAACTGTAGCCTCTGAAACTTTTCCTTTCTTTTTACTCTTATGCAGGTGGTAGAAATTAAAGCACCAGATTTCAACAGAGCTGTTTGGATCTGTCAGATTCTGATCTCGGTTATAAAAGAGGATCTTTAATTTCTCCAGCATGGAGTTTTTGCTAAAATCTGAACAGTCGCAATTTTTTACATGTTTGAGTACATTAATTCCGCCACCACTAGACATAAGAATGTGAGTACAAAACAACCACCTGAGTGAACAAAGTACGTGGGCAGTTTTGCACACCATCGTTCGTAAAGATGGTGTGCAAAATTGCACCACCACAAGACACAGGTCCTCACGGTAGACCTGTCTCTTGAACTGACTTAACCAAGAGTTTCAGCTCATTAGTCACTGCTGAAAAGATACCCATGCAGCTGCAGTAGGTACAAATGGTGCAGCAGGCAGTTTGAGAGCAAAAATGCTTTCAGCTACAGCTCTTAACCGGTCAAACCCGGAGATTCAAAATGTGGTGCTTAAAATGCGCACGCGCATTTTCAAAATGAATTTTCTTTCGCCCAGACGGAGTTTTTTTTTCAGAAAAAATTGCAAATTTCCATTGCATCTTTGAGGACTGTAAAGTGAACACAGGCAGCTAAAATCGACGAAATATGGATTTTTTCATACCAAGAAAAACAAACCAACAGCAGAATTCCGCAAAAATGCTGTGAAAATGCAGCAAAAATGACAAAAATAATGCACAAGTGCACCAAAATATCACAAAAACGTGTTTGCAACATCGCCAATGGAAGACAAGAACTGGTACGTCGTTGGCTGCCTCGATCCCACCAAGTCGCACTGCTGCCAATTTCAAGAAAAAGGCCGCAAAATACCAAAAAAATCAGGCAAATGCATCAAAATGCTGCATAAAACTGTCAGGATGGAGCACAAACCGCACAAACATCAAACAAAAATGTCAGGTCAGACCAGACCGCCAGAATGCCAAAACACTTCTGCCACCTGGTGGCGGAAATCCAAATAGGTAACTTTTGAACGCGCCACGCGAATCGAATGAAACTTGTCGTAAACAAATCCCGGTTTCGGCCGCATTTGAAAATTGTTCGCTCGCCGAGCCGGAGTTGTCGGGAAAATGCAACTGAAGTGTATGGAACCGCGGCGGTGTGAGACCCGTCATTCGTCTCAGCGAGAGAATTTGTCGGACCTTTTGTGATGGTGTGCAACACGTCAGTCGTCTGTGGTTCTGATTTTTGCTGCAGTATGGCGCACGGCTTCCGGGCTGGACCGGTTAAATAAAACCATCTCAAGAGCTTTCTTCAACTAAGAAATTGACATCCAGGGTTTTTGGCTTTTTGACGAAGCTTTTGTTAACAGTGGCAAAAAAGATGTTCCATCTGTTCAGGACAAATTTCATTTCATAATTTTTGTTTTGGTGAAAGCTTCCAAAGAAATGGTGCTTAATCCGCTGCCAGAACGCATGAGCATGGCTTGCAAATGGTTTGTTTTTACAAGCAAAAGGCAAACTTTGACAGATTCTGGATTGGATATAATTTCCACAATCTCCACACTTTTGTGCAGCATCAGGAAATGCAATTTTATATTTGTCCACCGAAAATATAAAGTTTCCAAAAAGAGTTTGCCACTGATACAATGAACAGATGCTGATTAAAAACATGAAGGCAGCAAAACATAAGGCCAAATAAAATCAGGGCCCAGTCATAAGTAAATTGGGCTTCCTTCAATAAAGCTAGGTACCTTCATCCCAGGTGGGGCCTTTACGCACATATAAAATCCAATCTGACTCATGCATTCCAGTTTCGCAACATTGTTTGCAGCCATCAATGGATAACCCAACCGGTTAAAATTTAAGTTTAGTCCAGACTCAGGAAGGGTAGGTAATTCCACTCGAGGCAATAATTTTATAGCCGGTGGTTCCATAAGAGAACGTAGGTAACTAACTTTTGCAAGCAATATTTGGGAAGGTAATGTCCAAATTTATCCTGAACTTGTGTCCACGTGAAGTGTCAACAAAGAGTTCTTCTGATATTGTTGTGGTGAAGTAATCCTGCAGCTCAGATATGAAAAGCAAGATCATAATTGTACCACTGATCAGGGTCACTGGAAAAGACATGAAAAGAAAAGTTGGTCGATCTGATCCACAAGCATGGGGTAGTGATGGCCAAGGTGGAGTACCTACCTATCTTAGGGTGGAGTAAATGGTGCCCCGTTATGAGCACTGCAAGCACCAATCATGTAGCCGAAGGCCACCTGCATGGTTTGGGGTGGCAGCCTGCACATAGTTCCAAGGGGCAGCACCCCTGGCAAGGGGTTTGGGTGAACGTGTCCCCAAAAGCCAAAGCTTTTTGGTTAAAACAGAGGTCTCCAAATTGCACCCATGGTGGTTTGCACATAATTTTTCAAAGTCTAGGTACATCTGCTGCAGACAGCGAGTGTAGGCCTATATGAAGCTGGACTTTCGTAACTTTAAATTTTCCAAATTGAGTAGAGATTCTCGGGCCTTGCCATCTTCTGCAGCTGGAATGGCACAAAAGTAGCAAAATGTTGCCAAGTATTCTTGCCTTGGCCTTTATTCACATTGCGGTTTCTGAAGCTAACGGAATGAGATCTCAAAGTAGGCAGATCTCTGTAGCAAGTTCAAAAATGCCAGGTATGATAAATGCCAGATCACAAGTAGGTAGACAAAATGATAAAAAAAACATTCTAGATTAGAGAAAAGATTCTGCCGAAATAACTCTGAGGCAGGTATAAGCGGCTGAGATGATGTCTCAGAGGGAGAGAGAGAAGGAGGATTTAGCTTCATGGGGAGGGGATGCTTCACTATGAGGGGCAGGGATGGGTAAACGTACAAAAATAGACGTATAATACGTGACGTATTATATGTCATTTTTGTACTCGTACAAAATTCTTTTGACGTAGGTACAATATTATTTAGAAATCTGTTTGGTAATTTTGGTGAAGTACAAAATTCTCTATATGCCATGCACGGACGGGATTGTTCATTGGAACAACAGAACTAAATCCGAATAGTGGTATCTGAGTCTTGT
>JASGXE010006923.1:0-19767 GCA_030068105.1 Sinentomon sp. SZTP_YWyxl | reverse complement strand
ACTGGACTCGTTTGCCATGGCAAGATGCGCTGATGTCTGCAGTTCATTGATGCTGAAGAAAAGTCGAAATAATGCTCGGCAAAAATGTTTAGATTTCATCGAGAAGTCATAATGATGCACATGGATTTCATTCATGCCGAAGAGAACTCATGATGCACAACCATTAATTCATGACTAAGAGAAGTCAAAATTATGCACATTCCAAACTGAAGAGAAGTCAAAATCATGCACATCCCAAATTTTTTCAAATTCATTCATGCCGAAGGCAAGTCAAAATAATGCACAATCAAAAAATGTTTGGATTTCATTCGTTTCTCAGAGAAGTTAAAATATGCGCATTAAAAATGTTTTGATATTTTCATTCATGCCGAAGAGAAATCTAAACAATGCACAACCAAAAATGTTGACGATAAGTCACAATCATGCCAACCAAAATGTGGTGATCCTCACATGTGGACTGTACCCAAAATAACATGCACCAACCTATTAAAATCCAATCAATTTTACTCTCTGCAAAATAACCTCTTTGATCCTTTTGACCAATGTCCTGAGTTCATCGCTTGCCAGAAGTGATGAACTTAGGACAATGGTCAAAAGGACCAAATATGATGGTAAATCTCGAACCATACCACATCCAAGTCCATAATATACCTCGGTCTAATGATCAACTACCTAATTACCCGCAGGTATTATAAGACCAGTCAGAAATTCAAAATGAATAAACCTTCAGAAATGAGATATGTCCCTCCTTCTCAGCCTCAACATGTCGCTTGAGAAAGTTGAGGCCAGCCTTCAGGTCGGCAAAACTGGTCGAATCGTGCTTTGAAAGCAGGAAACATGCCGGGTCAAAGTTCTCCGATGTCAGATCGGGAGAGGCTCCTGCTGGAAACAACTCGTTCAATTCCTCCAGCGGATACGTCTTCCTGGAGGGGAAAACTGGACATTGAGACAGCGGGAAGAGTTGTCCAACTCAAACAACTGGGGGGAAACACATGCAACAAAAAATGTTGCCAATGGGCAGAGAGGTACCTCTTCTTCGTCAACACTTTTCGGACCTCTAAATTTTTATTGTTTTGACATTCGGCATCGGGCTTTTATTTTTTTTTACCCAGATCATGGAGCATGCTACGCCTCCGCTAGGTACTTTATTTTTGTTTGCCACCATTGCTGCCGTTTTGGTTGAATTGTTGAGTCCCATCACAATATTTCCGGCAATCGGACGGATTGGCTTTCAGAACAACACCCGGAGGTTTTTTCACAAATAGACTTCGATTCCCACTGAAGAAATAAATCACTTCACTCGACGGCAACGTAGGCTGATAGTGACTAGCAGACTAGCATCATTTAATGGGGAAGATAAGGGTTCAGCATCATTTTAACGGGGGAAGATGAGAGTCTAGCATTGCTTTGATGGGGGAGATGATGGTCCAGCATTCTGTTCAAAATCAAGTAAGACTGTTGTGATAATTTCTGTGTTCTTGCCCATTTCATTCGCTTTGTGATTTTTCAACAAAATCACCCCCTTCTGCGCTGATTCACCCGGTTTTACAATTCTGCTTGCCCGTAAACATGTGCTACAGGGTGTTTTAAAAGGGGACCTTCAGAACACCTGCCGCTTCTTTTGATTCTACCTCAGCTGAGAGAAAGCGCACGTTTTTCACATGTTTTGCAACTTCGGGAAAAGCAAAAATTTCAGGTCAACAATGTGAGGATTGAACATTTGATGCAGTTCACATTCAGTGGTTCTCCTGGCCAGGTACTCGCCCTCAATTGCATACCTATGTCTGTTGTTCAGCAAAACCTGCGTTGGGAACCTCTGATGACGAACCCGTTTTATTTTTCAGAAATCTTGCCAAATCCCATGAAATCTCCCACCATTGATGCTTTTGATGTCACTACAGATTGCTAACAGCAAGAAAATGCCCCATATCCTCAATTACTGTTCCAGTGATAACTTCAATGTTCTCTGCTCAATGTTGTCAGCTTTTTGGCTAACTTCTCGGAATAAATACCCGTTGTTTTCTACGGAACAGAAAAAATCACAAAGTAGCCCCTAACGAAGGAGCACAACCCCCTCCATCATAATGGATAAGAAACTATTCTTTTTTCCTGGTGAACGCGAAAAATCATACCACTTCCGTTTGTCTGACATTTCAAAATATGCAATTTCCGGCAAATTAATCCACGAAGTAATTTTCAAATGCATCCAAAATCCACAAGGCTGGAGCATTCCCTTGAAATTTGACCAACTACGCAACAAGTTTTTAATATGGTCAAAACAAGACCCATAGGTGCTAAGGGAGGGTCACAGTGGTACCTATCAGTCTCACTTGATGTTGAACATCCCTCGTATTTTCCATAAAAGGGAAAAGGGACCGTATTTTGACTTAGGGGAAAATTCGGAGAAGAAACCTCAACTTCGATAATGGGTCGGAATGCATGATGCAGAGTGACAGCAAAATTTTAGCGAAACTTGCGATTTTCCCATAAACATTCCAATGAAGTCAAATTCCCCCAGATCAGCCTCTCCACTGTAAGTGGCTAAACCTACCTAATTAAGAACCTTCATCATTTGAGCTTAACTTACTCATTTCCTTCGACCGACAACTTCAAAGGATCTTCGATGGCAACCTGAAGAGAAGCTGACGACTGGGAAATGGACGATGTGGACGACCTCTTCGTGCCAACCAGACCAAACAGGAGTTGGCAATCGTCGACCCAGACGGCACTCTCTTTCAGTGGACCGACCGCTTCAACTACACCTGGAAATTTATTTGTCATTGGTTGAAGAAATCAGAAGCTCTGTTGAACAAAGAGATGAAATTCCTTTCCAAGAACTGCAGAAAAGGCCTACTTTTGCCAAGATTCTGGCAAAGTGAGATGCATAGACAGTCTAACTAGATAATGCCAGGTATTTTTTTATCAGTATGGCAAGAGCATTTAGTGCAAAATGCAAGCATAATAAATTGGTTGACGGTTTTTTCGCACATTGATTATGACTGTGATATTTTTCCAATTTCAGAAGTTCGCAAAAATATGTTTCTTTTTGGCAGTAGGTACCTATTTCTTCACTTTGAAAAAAGGAGGAAGGAGGGAAAATAACAAATAAAAAATTCAATATGGACAATTTTCTTATGCATCATGAAGACTGAGACTAAGTGGAGCTAACACATTCCATTGGCACATTAATCACGAAAGAGTAGACCTAAAGAAATCTAGGGAGATGTACCAAGAATAGGGTAGGCATTCAAAGTCAGTTAACAACAACTTGGCTGACCTCTGAACTGCACTGTACTCGTCCCTATTCCTCCCGATCTGGTTGTCACTACAATTTCTCCTTTCCCCTTGCCGCCACCTGACCGAGCAACAATCTTGTTCGGAGAATGCCACTCGGCTGAATAGAGACAATCCTGACCGCATATCGTTAAACCTGTGAAAACCAGAAAAACTTATAGCAGGTGAGCAGGTTGGTACCCATGCCAGGATTCTCAATTCGGAGGTAGGTTGGCCTCTGCCCCATCACAGTTCACAAACACAAACCTCTCAACTAGCAAGGTAAAATGGCTCGAAAATATATCCTCATCAATGGAAAACATTCGCATTGGCTTTGACGAACAAGCCAATTTATCTTACTACGAGTGAATTGGATGTAGAGTATACCGAGTGAATTGGAGGTAGAAAATCAACGAGCCAAAAAACAACAGTGTAATCGGGGCCCATGGTTTGGAACCCGTAGGTAGGCACCTATCCCAGCAAAGCAAGACCAAAACCAGAAGAATGCCCAACAAACTGTCTACAGACTGCAGTTACCTGCATAGGTAATTTGAAGGAAAATCGCCAAGAGGTAAAATCACATAAAGCAGGACAAGCAACAGCAAAAATGTCAAGGTGTAATCGAATTGCAACCAAAAAGTCAGGGAGGATAGACATCATAGGTAGATTATAAAGCAAGTAGCCTACTTACCAATAAGATCTGCAGGACCAATGCCAAGATATTCGCCACGAATCTTGACCTGTGTTCCAGGTGGTCCCTCCTTTGGAGAAATACCCGTTACGACAGGGGATGTTGAGGAAAGCATGGTGTAAAATTCAATAGCCAACAACGGTTCGTTGTAATGTATCAATTTATCTCAAAAGTACAATCTGGAACCAGGCACCTACCTACCAAACAAAGGCCATAACATGGCCTGCTCATGTCCTACAAACAAAACAAATGGGATGAGAACATGAAAACTTTAAAAAATGTGACCATTGGTACCTAATTGAAAAAAAAAGAGAATTGGTCCCCCGGTGAGGTGGAGTTTCCCATCAAAACACTGGTACCTACCTAGGTAACCAGAGATTTTCTCTCAAAAATCTATACCTATTCCCAAAAACCTGTCACCACCTTGTACCGACAATAGGCCAACTTACCCTCTGCCAGAGAGCATTCTTTATCTTTCTTACATTTCGCGGATACGTATTCCTAGTCTTCCGGCACTTCCCTGGGAAGAAAACCAATAATTTTCTTTCTCGATTTATGCAAATCCGACATTATTTTGCACAACTGTTGATAGCCTGGGCTAAAAAATTTCTTTTTTTTCTACTTTGCTATTTGGCCTCACCTCCAGTCTGCCCAGTTCACTCATAGTGAGTGAGCCTGGAACGGCCGAAGCAGTCGAACAAAAAGAATAGTTTCAAAGGCACCTAAAGATAGCTATTTTGAGAGGAGCAATTTTTTGTCGCTAAAAAAAAGCCAACTGAAGCTGGACTTGCATTGATCGGACGTCAAAGCCCCTCGCTGTAGACTAGTGTAGACAGGGGAAAACCCAGCCCGAAGGCCATAATTCCCCTCCCTGCAGCCCAGATAGAAGCTGTGGTGCAAAGAACTCGCAAAGAGATCAAAATATCTTCAAGGAGCCCCTGCAATTTCCTTAGAAGCAGATTTCGATTGCAGAACACATGAAAAGAAAGGGGTTTTCGATTTTGTTAACTAAGAAACTCTGCCAAGATCCTTTATAATGACACTTTGGCATTTTACGCCAGTTCCCAGCGAATGATCACCCTTCAGATGTCGACTTCCTGCGCCTTCATATGCTTCAGGCAATTTATGTTCCAGTGCGAAATTTAATTTCCCAAACGTCTAACATCGAGCAAGCTGCTGACAGGCCTTCAACTCTCATTTGTGAATCAAATGAGTTTTGTCGAAAAGTCACATGACGAACAGACTTTTCCAGTCCTGCTGCCACTTGCCTTTTTGGATTCCAGCCCTTTCTTTTGCGCTGATTTGCACAAAAGGAAAAAGCAAAGTCACCCAATGCAAAAAGCAAAAAAAAAGACATCAAAAAACCTTGGTGCTCTGCGGGCAGGACCAGCATTTTTGGCGGGAGACCTTGTTAATTTGGAATTTCCCACAATTTTTGAAGGTTTTTGACTCATTGAATTTAGACTGCATAGCTGTTACAGAAACATGGCTTGATGATTCCTGTACAGAAGCTGACATATTACCAAGCCGATTTGCCATTTTTCGCAGGGACCGTGACCGGTCTGGTGGGGGTATCCTTCTAGGTGTAGTTCATCATTTGAGGCCAAAACTTGTCTATGTGAGTAAAGCTTTTGAGCTAATTATAGTTGCTTTGGAATCTTCTTTTCCAGCAGCTTTTCTCATTTTGTTATATCGACCACCCAGTCAGGCCTTGGCTTCCCTTAACGAAATTTGTACTGAGTGTTTAAATGTCATTCTGCCATTAGTCCGTGGTCAGATTGGTGGAAATAGTCCAGTGTTTTTGTTGGGAGATTTTAATATAAATGTTTTTGGGGCTGAATCTGAGACTTACCCCGAGGGCTTACAGAGACTAGTGGACAGACTATCCTTGCAACAATCAGTAAACTTTGTCACCCGTCCAGCAGGACCTCTTCCATCACATAGTGGGTCAACAATTGATCTGGTCTTTCATTGTCCAAAATCTGAGCTCCTTAATATCCAACCATTGGCAAGCCTCAGTGATCATTTGATGATCTTTGCTGACTTCATGGTTTGCTGTGCGACTCCTCCACCTTTACCATCAAACATTGTATGTCGAAGAGCTGGCCACAATTTTAATGGCTATGATAAAGCTGCTGTCGATAGATTTCTCAACTTTGCTCTTCTTGATTTTGGGGTTGCTGGTTGCAGCCTTGATGAGCTGTGGGCTGAGTTCAAGTCGTTGTGCAGTTTTGTCATTAATGAGTTTGTTCCAAGGATTAGGGTCATAAAAGAAAATGGTTTTTCATTTCCTGTGTGGTTCTCACACAGCCTCAGATCTAAATATCTTCATCTCCAAAAAACATTTCAAAACTGTCTGGTTGATTCAAACCTCCTCCCGCAATATGCCTTAGCTTTGAAGGACTACCAACGGGATCTCATATCAGCAGAAAGAAAATTTGTAAGGGGTTTGGCTGTGAATGATGTGATCACAACCAAGCAGTTTTGGAGGTTTCACCATGCCAAGACTGCATCGGTTGATCGACCCTCTGATTCATGTGATGGGGGTACAAACAATACCCCCTCCAGTTTTGCGGAAAGGGTTTGTGAGCATATGAATGTTGCTGCCAATCCGCTGTCAATCTCAGCAGGCTATCAGGATCCTGAAAGGTTTTTGAGGGATGCTGATGTGATTACAGAAAAGTCTTTGCTTGATGCTTTGAAATCATGCAAGAACTCCACTTTTGATGTTATTGACCTCATCCCTTTGATGCTACTGAAGAACCATGGTGCCATTTTTATGAAATACTTGATGGTTCTTTTTTCTGTGTCATTGGCTACAAATAATATCCCTTCTGACTGGAAGCTGAGCATTGTTAAGCCTCTTCCAAAAGGTGGCTTAACCCTCTCAGTTCAGAGTTTTAGGCCAATTAGCTTAATAAGTTCTTCTGCGAAGTTGATGGAAAAAATTGTTGCTGGATACCTTTACCGTCTGCTTGAGAGTCGAAAATTCTTTTTCCATGGTCAGCATGGGTTTAGGTCTGAACACTCCTGTGAAACCCAGCTCACCGGTTTTATCCATGAAATTTCTGTTGCTTTAGGAAAGTCCACACAAGTCGATGCGATTTTTATAGATCTTGTAAAAGCTTTTGATAGGGTGTCCATTCCCATTCTTTGCAAGAAACTTGCATCTTTGAACATTCCTGAAAATCTTTTTTGTGGATTTCCAATTTCATCACTGACAGGCATTTTCAGGTGCTTGTCAATGACAAATTATCAGATTCCTTTCCCGTTACCAGTGGCATTCCACAGGGCTCGGTGTGTGGGCCTCTGCTATTTCTGATATACATAAATGATTTGACGTGCTCAGTCACATCTAGGATCAGACTCTTTGCAGACGACATCGTTGTGTATCGCATCGTGTCCACCAATGATGACTCTGCACTTCTGCAGCGGGATCTTGACTTTATTGCTGACTGGTGCATTGAAAACTGCATGGATATAAACGCCTCAAAGACTTCTGTTATGTCATTTTCCACTTCTGCATCACCAATCATAAATGATTATAGGGTTGGACACACTGCTCTTTCCAGGCCTCAGGCTCTTAAATATTTGGGTCTACTGTTTAACAGTCAACTAAATTGGGCACCACACATCCATAATTTGGTGAAGAGAGCTTCAAATCAACTGAAATTTCTCATTAGGAATTATGGTTATGCATCTAAACGTGTGAAAACCATCTTGTATTTCTCAACTGTTAGGTCCATTTTGGAATATTCCACAACTTCCTGGGCTCCATTTCAGAGGTGCCACATTGATGCACTTGAGGCTGTGCAGAGGCGAGCTGCAAGATTTGTTTCGGGCAATTTTTCGTTTGATTTGAGTGTCACCTCCCTCATCAATGATCTTGGTTGGGAAACACTAGAACTCAGAAGAGTTTTGCATGTTCTCTCTTCTTTCAGGAAATGCATAAACAGATGTGGGGGTTGGGGTGATGGACCTTGGAGCTTCAAAACAAATACGCTTCCTACAAGGGCAGGCGTTTTTTTTTTTTTTTTTCTGGGGGGCTCAATTTTTATTTCACAAATTGCCCCATTTTTTTCATTTCGTGCAAAAAAAAATATACATTGAAATTCATTAGGTAGGTAGGTATGCATTGAATCAAAACATCTCAGTCATTTCAAGTTAACAACAGTTAGGAACAAAATCAATGTCAAGTTTGTAACATATTCAATGCCGTAATTTCGAAACAGTCAGGGATGGCAAACAAATTATTGGTGTTGTTTCAGTTTTATGAGACATTTTTTTAATTTTGTTATTTTTTTAATTTTTACCAGCAAAGCCATTAAAAAGAGCAAAAAGCAACTTACCCCATGCAGCAGCAGGGAGAGATGAAAGCATTCAATTTATCAAGGTGAGATGATTCACACAACAGGATTGAGGAGATGCAATAAATCCAAGCCGGATGCAGCAAAAGAGCAGAAGCAAAGCATAAGATGCCAGGCAAAGGCAAAGATTGCACCATTCATTTTAGTAAAAGCCAAAAGGCCCCTAAATAGAAATGCAAAGCCATGCATGCATGCAGCATGAGGCAAGTTGCCAAATAAGGGGAAAAAGAAACACGAATAATTAGGTAATTCATTGCAGATTAGCCTAGTTAACTGATTGAAAAAAAAAATAAGGGGAAAAAGAAACACGAATAATTAGGTAATTCATTGCAGATTAGCCTAGTTAACTGATTGAAAAAAAAATGACACAAAGTCATTTTGGGTAAGGAAGGAAGCAGCAAGAATGGCGAGGGAAGGCAAATTCACTTAGCAGTGGGAGATTCATGTGTGAATAGAAATTCAACCACTTGAGTCTGACACGTCCCGGCCATAGATTCAAATGGGAAGTGCGTAACTTTTTGCCTACTCATGGATACCTACCTACCATGTACCTAGCCTGGTGTATGAGTATTGACTGACTGGTGTGAACACTTTTTTTTTTATCAGGGATACAGGCACAGCTCCTCCCACCAAAATTGAAAACAGCACATAAAAAAAAAAAGTACAGATACCTTGATCAAGTGCAAAAATGCACATTCACAACCTCACACGTTGGTAATTAGTGCTCAATTTCAGGAGGAGAAACCGTTCCTGCACATTCAAGATGAAAGAAATTGGGGGACCTGTGATTGGAAAGATGGCAAAAGAAACTGGCAGTATTTCCAAAGGGAGAATGCATAAAAGCACAAATGGCTTTCTTCTGATAAATAGGTGGTAAGGGAGAGACAGGGGAGGAGAAAAATTGAAAGAATCTACAAATTAAGGATGAAAATTGGAAAAAAATGAAAAACCGTTACTAGACACCTACATCAAACGAAAGGCTCATAAAAGGTCTGCTCTTTTAAAATGAATCGTTTCAATGAGTGCTTGAAAAGGGTGGTTCCCATTGGAAGTCGCAGGTCAACAGGAAGTTTATTCCACAACCTAATGCCCACATTTTGGAGTGAATGTTTACGAGACTGTAGCATAGGAGGAGGTTGTGTCAGTAGAAACCTAGCACCAGAACGCTGATCAGGCAGCTCACGGTGAGACAAAAATCCAAGCCAGGGAGGTTTATCTTTTGTCACATGCACCCATCGGAACATTTGCAATAAGACCTGAAAAGAGACGATCTGATAGAAATTCATAATTTGAAGATTTCTAAAAGCATCTCGAGTTGGTGCATTATAATCTAAGTTTGCAATTATTCTAATTGCCCTTTTCTGACAGACCAATACTGGGTGAATGGTGGAGGCAGGTGAAAGACCCCAGATGCGGGCACAGTATCGAAGATGCGACTCAAAGTATGCAAAGTACAACAGTAATGCAAAATTCTTATCTAAATGAGAGCGAGCCGTACGAAGCAAAAATAAGCCAAATGATAGCTTGGACATTAACTGACTCACTTGTATTTTTTTGCTTAAAGATTCTTCAAAATGAATGCCCAGGACTTTGGCACAGTTGACCCGGGTAATTGAACAATTCGTGGACACAAGTTTAGGGATATCAGCCCAGGATGAAGTAATGCCCGCAGTTCTAAAAACCAGGAAATTACTTTTTGCCATATTCATGCTGAGCTTATTTCGCAACAACCAAGTTTGAACAGAGCACAACACCTCACTTATCTGGGTGAAAATGAGGGGATTTGTGCCAGACACCACAAATGTTAAATCATCAGCATAAGCAATTGATTTGACGCAATTTGGTAGAGAGAAAAATAAGTCATTTAAATAGGTAACAAATAATAGAGGGCCTAGTATACTTCCCTGAGGCACACCCATTTGCACAGGATAAGTGGTTGAGGTGAAAGGCCCAACCCTTACAACTGCCAGCCTATTTTGTAAATATGAACTCATGAGCCTGAGGGGAACACCCCGGACTCCATAACGGAAAAGCTTGTTAAGCAAAATCTCATGATTGACATTATCAAAGGCCTTAGACAAATCTATCAGACTAGTTACTGCCACTTCACCCCTGACATGTGCAGCATCAATAAATTCTTGGATGGCAGTTAGGGCATCAAGAGTAGATTTTCCAGGCAGAAAACCAAACTGAGCATGACTGAACACTGAGTGTTTGCTGAAAAAACCATGTAGCCTTGTGTGAATCACTTTTTCAAAAATCTTGCTCAGAGCAGGGAGAATTGAAATAGGCCTGTAGTTTTTGGCCAGCAAAGTAGATCCAGATTTAAAAACAGGTACAATGACAGCAGATTTTAAACGTGAAGGAAAATGACCTGTCAGCAACATCAAATTAGCTAAATAGCTCAAAGGTGTACATAAAATATCAAAATTAGATTTCAGTAACACACAAGAAATATTGTCAAGACCTGGTCCAACATTCCGCAATCCAAAAACAATACCATGCAGCTCAGCACTAGTGACAGGAGATAAAAACAAAGTTTTGGAGACAGCAGGAAAACAATCACCTGCCTGGTCTGAATAAGTGGTAGTAATGGACGTAGACTGATTAGGAAAATCTGCATCTGGAGTGGAAGGTGACCCAATGTTTAGAAAAGTTTTAGCAAATAAATGGGCAACAACCTGTGGGTCAGACTCAATATCATTCGAGGGAGACATTAGTGCAATAGTCTTTGATTGGTGTGGCTTCAAATTGGTTACTTCAGAAAGTATCCGCCAAACTTTACCCATTGAATCTGCCGTGCATAACTTTGAGGCAAAATACCTTTTCTTGGCAAGAATAATGTCATTGTCCACTTCTTTGGAGAGGTCACTAAGCCGATGAATAAGATTCAAATTGAAAGGGTTCCTATTCAGCTTAGTGCGTAAATTATCCCTCGATATAATTTTCGAGGCTAAATTTTGGTTAACCCAAGGTACTGACATCAAATCAGTCCACTTCTTCCCACGAAATGATGGGCGAGAACATGAAGTGAGGACAGAAGAGATTTGAACATGGAATGCCTCATATGCAGTCTCACAACAACTTATTTCATACAGCTCATTCCAGTTCAGGTTCGCCAGCATGCGTCGGAACTTCATCCTATCTAGAAAGATGGACTTTTGTGTCACAGACGGTGCTGGTGCATTGGGTGCAAGATAATTACATATTGATAAAAACACAGGATAATGATCAGATATCGAAAAATTAATAACACCTGCTACATGTTTCTCAAGAATATTCGTAAAAACCAAGTCCAATATGGTTTGAGACAGGCCAGCTACCCGCGTTGGGAATTTAATAGTTTGGTAAAACTGATTTACATGCATGGAATCCCGAAATTGGTTAAAAGTTGGCCCACATTTGTTTGCATCAAGATTGAAGTCCCCCATGAAGAATGCATGTGCAGATGGGGGAATCAGAGAAAGTACACCCTGAATTCTACATTGAAAATCCTTTGATGTGCACCCAGGGGCTCTATAAATGACAAAAATATAGAGATTGAGGGACCTGCAAAGAATTTTATCAAAAACAATCGAAATCCCAATAATTTCCAAGAAATCCGGAATACAAAGAGTAGCAGTAGGGATAACTGAAAAAACAAACCTATCATGCAAGTAAAGTGCAACACCGCCTCCTTTTTTCCCAGTTCTATTATACACACTCAGGGAATAATTGGGGAGTTGAAATAGTGCTTCCTCACCAGAGGACAACCAGGTTTCTGTGATCCCAATAATTTCAAAAGGACGATCCATTTTCAACATGGCAAGAAAAATTTTTAACCTATCGAAGTTTTTGCGCAGACTTCTTAAATTACAGCAACATGCAGTGAGAGAGCCCAGTGGTATAGCTTTATAAACATCGACTGTCTTCAGACTACAATAAGTATTATTCATTTAATTGAACAAAGAAACAATGACATTCTTCAAAACACTAATCCAGGTTGGCTGCAGTTCTACAGACATTGTGAAGCTTGACCAAGTCCTCTTGAGATTCAATGATGCAAACTCGAGATCCATCCTCCTTTCGCATAAATATGCGGCAGTCCTTCGTCCAGACATATTTCCAACTATGCAGATCACGAAAGCGTCTAGCAGCAGCCAATAAATCAGCATAGAATGGCGTAAGGTGGTCTGAAACCATCACCAGAGTATTCGGACAGTCCTTAAAGCCGATATCATGGAGGTGCAGCTTTGATGACCTCAGTGATGACATGAAGCTGTTTTTCCAGTCGCGAGAAAGAAAACGAATGATGACAGAGTACGAGCCATCCTTGTTGCGGGCACCCAGGTAATGTAGTGTGTCAACATGAACATTGCACATCAGCTGAACACCGATCTTGGTCCCAATTATCTCGACCAACTCATGCAATGCACGTGGATTGTCCTTCAAATTGACAAACGGTAGTCCACGGACAATGGCGTTGTTGATTCTGGAGTACTGATCTGCCTTTATTTGTTGAACAGAAATCCTAGAAATATCAACTGAGTGGGTGGTTAGCATAGTTTGATGGTGCTTCAATTCATCAGAAAAACTGTTCAATGTAGTAGACAGTTCAGATAATTGCACTTTGAACGAATCAAATGATTCACTTAGAAATGACATAGCCTTCGAATCCTCGAGCTGTGTAGACTGAACAGCAGATATCTTTTTATCCAGACCGTCTAGCTTGTCCAGCATCTTACCAAGGATAGGATCAGAACACCCACTATCGTAGGATTTCAGAGTTGGCTTCGCAGCTCGGGATGGTGTAGATGGAATAGCAGTGCCAGATCTGTCTAAATTGGCAGGAGATGAAACAGAACCAGTAGATTGTCTCTGTACGCAATTCTTGCACAGCCAAGACCTCTGATTGTCCTGTGAAATATCTTGATAAGCAGCATCGTCAAGACCACTACAACGCTTATGGATCCAACCATCACAGGCATCACATTGGATAGCAGGACCTTTGTCGCTTATCTTCTGGTGACAGGTTCCACAGAAGTCACCACCCTTGGTTTTCGGAGTCATGATATTGAACCAGAAGAAATTGATTTGGGAGGTCAAGAGTTAATCCTCCAGTCAGCAGCAGCCTAAGATTTCCTAAAAATACCTAAAGCCTAATTCCCCTGTCTCAAAGAAACAATGTTTCACGATGTTTCTTTCGTGTTCAACATCAAAGAAACATCAAAGAACGATGTTTCTCAAAGAAACAATGTTTTTTATCATTTGTCCCTCCTATAGTTTTGAAAAATGTGGATCGGCATGCATTTTTCATGCAATACCTCATTGTGTGGAACAGATTGCATCTCCTCCCAGAAGTTTTAAATATCTCAGAGAAGCAATTCATTCAGATAGTCCACTCTAGGCTAGATTCCTCGGTTAATGATTAGACCCAATTACAAAACCTAGGTAGGTAGTCCGTTTTTGCCATTTTTCTAATTTGCTTCCCCCACTTTCTTTCTTTTACGAACACATTTCAAGGGAATTTCTGTTTGTGAATTTTTAAGCACAACTACACATTTTCTTGGGTTCACTTTATTCCACGTTCATTCTGGCAATTTTAATGTGGACATGACATGATTCTTCGGCTGATATTTTTCAATGACCGGACAAATGACAAGGTTTGACACCATTCTTGATTTCATTGTGTTTGTTGTTGTTTTTTTTTTCCTGTTATTTTTTTTTTAACTGGCCGGCATTTTAAAATAACAAAATTTGCCCTTTTTGCCTCACCATTGGGAAAAATTGGACCATATTGCCCCATGGCAATTTTTACCGCAACATTGGTTGCTACCTACCTCCGCCTTATGTGGCTTTTGACGCGCCTCCCATGTTGGCAAGTTGCCATCCATTGATCATAATTGTCCCTGTTTTAAAATTGTTATGACGTGGTGCCTGCAGTGCACTGAACGTTTGCGCGTCAATCCATTGGCGTTGGGTTTTATTTTTAAAATGACACGGGACTTTGTCTCATGATTTCGTGGGCGGGGAACCAGCGGTGGTTCCAGTATTTATTTTTTTTTTTATTAAGGTGTGGCTCTGCAGGCAAAAATGCCAAATTTCCATTCTGGAATCTTTGAGAAGGAAACCCGAGCAAATAAAAAACCACACCACGATTTCTCATTGTGGCAAGTTTCGCAGAAATCATTCCACAGCTGAACAAACTCAACTAACTCAAGGCGGAGCGGCAACCCACTTTATTTCAGGCTGCGCTCGTTCATCGCTGGCGACGGTGGCGAAAATGCGGCGGCTTGCACGAAACTTGGCGCATCACAGAGTCGGAATCCTCCCCCTGTCCTCCCCCAATAAAAGACGGCGGTCCAACCCGCCCGTCACGCTGTGTGTTGAACGTCCGGACATCACGCTGTTGCACCGTCTGGCACGCCGATTTCGGGAATGTGAAAGGCAGAAGAACCAATGACAAAACTGTGTTCTGGCGGAATGCCAAAAGCCGCAGAAGTTCCAAGTGTTTGGTGTTCTCCAAGACCATTGTCCGACTCATTTTCACACAGGAGCAACGCAAATCTGTTTGAAAACACACAAATGTGTTGAATAAACGACGTCTGTTCCCCAATTTTTGTTAATTTGGCACAGAAAAGTTGGAATTCCCAACGTTTCGAACAATTTTTGACAACTGCTGGACCCCTGAAATTGTCCGGACGTATACACTGCGTGATGGGCGGGTTGTTCCTCAAAACTGTCCGGACGTTATATACACAGCGTGACGGGCGGGTTGGACCGCCGTCTATAATAGGAGCCAGATTGCTCTCTATTGAAAAGTTCTGGGCAGATCCTCCCCCAATAATAGACGGCGGTCCAACCCGCCCGTCACGCTGTGTATTGAACGTCCGGACATCACGCTGTTGCACCGTCTGGCACGCCGATTTCGGGAATGGATGTGACTTACTAATATTGCTCTCTATTGAAAAGTTCTGGGCAGATTTGAATGATTTTGATGTTCAATGAAAGCAAATAAAATGCAGATTTCAATTTCGTAAAGAAATTCCACTATTTCAGCAAAACAGAAACGAAAAACGTTCTTGGAAAGCAAAGCCTGTTTCCAAAACGCCAAAATTTTCAGTGCGTTATTTTTCCGAATCGACTGCAGCGCAAAATTTTTGCGTTGCAACATGGGTTCCACTTGCTGCAAAGTTTTGCACAAATACCTGGCCTACATTTTGACACCATAATCATCGAAATCCGAGGCCATTTGACCCAACATTTCTCCTTCCAAAACAGCTACCATTTTCAATCACCATCACACATTGCTGTTGAACGACGCCAAGCGGAGCGAAGTGAAGCTGCTGCACTTTTGGGGTTCACTTGGCCTTGGGTTTGACAAGGAAGCGACAGATTTAACTGTTTCTAAATACGCTGCGAGGCCTGAGTAATTTAAAAACATCCCTTTTTAGTCTTTCTGGAGCATACCGTTTCGAGCCCGTTTTTTAACTTTACCATATATATATATATATCAACAACAACATTTTGTGGACCCAATTTTGCGCACGTTTTGTTGGCCTCACAGGCGGACGCCAAGCACGGGGTTGATAAAAAATTTTCGTTCTGTTGTCAAACGATGAACTTCATTTGGTGGTGTGGTTTGTTGGAATTTGGTGGTGCGGGCAGTTAGAAAGCACATTGCAAACCAAAGGAACGTCATCGGCTTTCTGCAGCCTGAAAAATGAAGTGCCAATGCATGGCAGGAAGCAGTCTCGCTCTGTAACAACATGCTTCTCAATCATACACGAAAGGCTATCAATATGCCATCCCTCAAATCGATCTTGCGAAATGTGACGTGATCTCTCAAAATTTTCGGTGGAACATCCAAAAAATAACAAATTTGTAGAAAGGTTCTCCTTTGACGTGTATATTTTAGGAGTGTTTTTTTATTTTTCAGTTCGGTTTGCATGGTCAGCATTTGGCTACCCAATGTAAGTGCCCTTTTAATGATTATGGCATGGCCCCATAAATTTAGGCCGCACAGCTCCTGCAAAATATTGTGGCCTTATCATTGTTTTTAGACTTTTTATCCCATTCGTCCACCATGCCTACTCCAGAGAACGAGTTTTTGAGCAATATTTCGAATTGCTCATGTCAGGAAATCAGGAACATAAAGACCTGCCCATACGCCCCATGCAAACCCCTTGGTCCCCCAATACACCTCTTCTCGATGTTTAGCTGTCGGTACGTCCCGGTCACTAATTTCTAAATTCCAAACAAATCCCCAGTTATAAAATCGGTTTCATGAATATACCTTTCCGAAGCGATTTCCTGCAGCGGCCTCTGTGACTGAGGCCGGAGAGATCTCCGATGCTTTTTTTAAAACCACCGGTGAAAGTTGCGGATATCCACGTTTTCGGGGGGAAGGGATCGATAATATCCTCAACTATCTCCGGTGGTTCTGAAACAAGCAACAGAGATCTCTCCGGCCTGAGTGGTCTAGACAGCCTGCTGCCGCTGTGGAGGTGCCCGTGGTGGTGGTTCGAATCCAACCTGGGGTAAAAAATTTAGATTTTTGTTTTTTAAAGCACCGAAATGTTTTTTGACACCAGTGGCAGTTGTTGACACCAGGAAGAGGAAAGGTAGGAAAGGTTAGGTCAGGGTTAGGTTAGGTTAGATTAGCTTTAGATGTCGTAAACGCGGTTTTAATTTGGGTAAGCACCTGATTGGTCGAAATTCTGGCGATTTGTTTGGAATTCAGAAATTCGCGTCCCGGTCGCGTATTTGACACGACAACATACACGTCGCGTTCGTTAATCGGGGAATATCCTGATTTTGTGCGGGGTCAAAAAAGCGAAAAAAGCTAACTCAACCAATAACTTAACCAGCCAATCCTACCCCTTAACCTTACCTATTTTCTTGGTTTAAAGTGTTTTTCCCGATTTTTTGAGGGTTGGGATTAAGATTAATCAAGTATATGCGTCCCGGTCGCGTTCTTTCAAACCCTGCCTCAACTTTTGATGGCAGAGAGCGTCTTGTGCAAAAATGCTCGATTGGGGCTCTTCATTCACAAGAACTAAATATTGATTTTTTCTTGCCTAAAGCTATCTAAACCTGACCTCACCCTTTCCCCTTTCGGAAAAATCAATTCTCACTTGGAGCCCCGTCTGCCATCTAAAGTCGCGGCAGGGTTTGTAACTTGCGTCCAGGTCATGGATTGTTGCCTTTTCCGTTTTTTCGTACCTGCGAGAGCAGACATTACAGTCTGTCCAGGCCATAAGTTGAGCTTTATCTAACCTTTTTCTCGCGTAGTCGAAGATCAGGGATCTCCAAAATGCAACCACGGTGTTTTCTTTTCGAAGGGTTCAAAGGGTTCATTTGTTCAAAGGTCTCAAAGGGTTCATTTGTATTTGAATCAATTTAAAATTATTGCAGATTCACTGTTGCCACGGAAACTTTCAATACAGTTGCAACGCGTTCCACAACTTTTGACGGTTTATCTAACGGAGCACCGCTATTTTCTCTGTAAAAATACTCACTCAGGTTCAAAACCGATTCACGAAGTCCAGAAGGCAACGCGTAAACCTTGCCCGTTCGTATCCCGACTCGCACAAAAACAAATCAAGAACTTGACAGCCTCAAGAAATGAAGAGCATTGCTTGCAAGGAATTCACCCCGTCAATACACGAAACCGGATTGGAGCAGACACAGCAGAGACATACGAACACGGTTGGAGTGCCCTGACTCTTTCACGTGACCAGAACAATCCGAACGCAGGTATATATTGAAATCTGAGGTCAACCGCGGTCAGAGCTCAACCATGGTGTGTAAATTACACACCATGGCTCAACTTAGACTGGACAGACTTTAAAATGGGGTCTTTAATTTCGGCATACTCAAAGTTTTCCAAAAAGTCAATAACCACAATTTTGCATGCAGATATCCCACCATTAATTCGGCCATGCCCATATGCACTGAACTTGAACAGAAAACTGACGGAAGAAAAAACAATTCGACGCTCATTCTACCAGCACCACCCAAACAGTGGGTTTCTCGGTTTATTTGCGTGAAACAGGCATATTATTGCTCGCCTCGCCCTCGCCGGCAATTGCCGGCGCAGCCGGCTAGTACTTTTTATTCAGCGCTGCATATTTTTTCCCCAATCCACATCCGCGTCTCTGATTGGTTATTGGGAATTCCAGCCAATTTCAACATTCAATTTTCAAAACATAACCTAATCGAACCTGACCTGACCTAACCATAACCCGATTGCGACCCAAGAAAGAGCTGCGAAGCGGTGGCAAACATGCCAAATGGCAAAAAGGGGTGGCGAAGCCAAAATCCCAAAATTGATGACGTCACAAATTCAGACGACGGGATTGCCTGTTGCGAGCTGGTGGAGGAGGTGGGATTGTTCCTTTGGAATGGACTGATTGGGAATAAGGGAAGTTGTTCTTTTTCGTTTTGTGTTTTTTTTTTCATTTCTGTGTTTGTTTTTCTTTTTAAGGTCTGGCGAAAAGAAGGCGTAAGCCGTACCTGACTCTTGAGTCGAGCTCCTGTCCGCGGAAGTGGATTGGGAAAAACAAATATGCTTCTGCGCTCTGTCCCAGATATTTTTATAACGAGATGAACCATTTGCCATTTTGGGTGGTGTCGAAATTGAATTTGAAGTTGGTTCCTTGCCAATAGATGGCCAGCACCATTGGATATTTCAGAAAAAATACCGAGCGCTGGGACTCGAACCTGCAACACGCCTAATGCAAAATCAATCATGAAGGCCGTGGCCAGTACCTACCTCAACCACTGAGCTTCGACAACTTTTCAGTTCTCTTGACCTGAAAATCTCAATTTGATTTTTCTGACAATTTTTAAGAGCAATGACAAAGCAATCGCTTTCACGTCCAACGTCCCAGTTGTTGCTCCCGTTCCAGCAACACAAGAACGGAATTTAACATCAAATGTTTTGCTCTTTTGGGCCCAAATTCAGCCGGTTGCCCTCTTTCCCCAAAACGTTTGTCACGTCAAGCCAACGTAATAGAAACTGATGACTCGAAAATGTACAGATAGGTAACATAGGTCTGCCTACGATGGAATTTGATGACACATGACCACAAACGGTGCTGAGAACCGCATTGTGATTTTTGCTAAGTTCACACTGAGTGGAGCAGGTCATCTGACTCATCTTTGCCATCGTTCTCTTTCTACTTGGTGGCTTCGTCACAAGATAACACGTTGAGCTCGTTGTGAAAAAGTGGCAAAATCAAATCCAAATGGAAAAAAATTGGAAATGGAATAAAAAAAAAATGGCTCGTCTCATTGTTTGATGCTTCTGCTCTGTCCTCTGTCGACCGTCAAGACCAGTGGCGAGACTGCCACGTCAATCGATTTAAACTAACTTAACCCTAACCTAACCAGACCTAACCTGTTCCTCTCATTCCAACCTATCCTGTCCTTTCCTGACCAAAAACCCCCAAA
>JASGXE010006922.1:0-18723 GCA_030068105.1 Sinentomon sp. SZTP_YWyxl | reverse complement strand
TTCTCGAGGTCAAATTTCACACCAGCACGAACCAGAGGGGCAGGTGAACTGGCACGGGCATTTCTCAATCAATCAATCAATCACTTTAATTTGCTAATTTGGTGCAAATACATAATGATAACGAGCAAAAATAATAACTTTTTACAATAAATGTGAAGCGACTGGTAAATACAATGAATGAATGACATAAGCAGGTATACCTGCTTATGTCCAGCATAGGAAGAGAAAAAAAAAAGAATGAAAGATGTAAGTGAACGTTCGTGTAAAGAAATGGTGCAAAACAGAACAAAACAGTAACGTTCAGGTCAAATGAGACTCAGTTACCCGACCGTCCTGACCAGAAAGACTGCGCCAGCTACGAAGAATGAGAAGTTCCTTTACCAGAAGTGGCCACACATTTTAAAAGAGGTGAGTTGCTTGGTATCGCGTTCCACGACTTTAAAGTACTCGGGAAGAAGGAGAAGAGAAAAGAGTTCGATTTGATTAATGGAATTTTGAATTGGAACTGATGGAGAGATCGCCTTTCATGAAAATCAGGAGGAAAGACATCAGGAATGTGTATATGAGAATATCCCCTTAGTATTTTTGTGAGGAAAGACAGCCTCTTATCAGCTCTTCTTACAAGCAAGGGATAAAGCTTAAGAGACATCATAATGTCAGGCACACTTGTGGTGTACCGATAATCATTAACAATAAAGCGTGCTGCTGCACGCTGAACTTTTTCCAGAGCATCAGCGTGCCAAACAAGATGAGGTTCCCAAACCACGGATGCATATTCAAGCAAGGGAAGAACTGTAGCTTTGAATGCCTTAAGTTTAGATTGACTGTCAGCATGGGCCAAATTTCTGCGAAGAATTCCAAGAGCACGCTTAGCTTTGTTAACTGTAGAGTTTATGTGCTCGTCCCATTTTAGGTTTTCTTGTAGAGTAACCCCCAAGTATTTGAAGGTTGATTGGTAGGCAATACTTTCACCCTTAATTTTAAAAATTTCGCAGGAATTTACCATGGAACACAGCCTAAAATTCATCACGGCGCATTTCGAAACATTTATGACCATTCTAGACTCATCACACCATTCTTGTATTCTATTTAGATTTTGTTGGAGTATTAAATAATCGGCCAAACATGATGTAGTTTTGTTCTGCACAATGTCATCTGCGTAGAGCCTAATCTCACATGAAGCGCGTTCAAAGATATCATTTATGAAAAGGATAAACAATAGAGGTCCCAATGCACTCCCTTGTGGTACCCCTGTGCCAAGATTGAGAATCAATTTTGACGGAGACTGCCCGACCACAACGTTTGCACTTCTAGATGAAAGATAAGACCCAAGAAGTTCTAATATAAAAGACGGGAAACCCTGTTTCTGAAGTTTTGAAGGTTCTCGCCAGGGTGAAGTCGCCCTCTGCCAGCCTAAATGACGTAGCTGCGGTTTTAAAGCTATATAAGAGGAATCCCGCCTCAGTTTCATCGTTACAAATGATCTTCCCTCTGATTTCATCTTTGAACTGTTCATGAGAAACAAAAGGATGGAATGTCTGCCTTCAAACCTCGAGCCATTTCACTGTCAAAAGGCATCTGTCGCTCCTGACATTGCTTGCCAATCGGAACACCTCCCCTCATCGACTTTCAGCCCTATCCCTTCTGCAAATTGCGACATTCAAAATTCTGGAAAAACGGTGTTTCATTTATGTTGACGTTGTCATGGCGACACGGCGTGTCTGACTTCCAATGACTTCGGGAAAACCCTATGAATCTCGAAAGGAAATTTTTTGTCCATATCGTCTAAGCAATGATATCACACAGATGGCATAACGACAAGGTAAATGAAACACCCTATATCAACACAAAGACGAGTGATATGCACCCCACCCCTGAATAAACTGCGCCCACGTTTTACAGTCAATCGAAGATGGATTACTCTTTTCCCCTAATTTTTACGATGATGAAGCACAATGTTTGCTGTCACTTTGGAGGCCTTTGTCATTAGGATTCCTCACTGAATGGAGTTCTATTCTGTCACAGTGATGGAGGCGGGGTGCCCCAAGGAAATGTTTTTGGTCCTCTTTTTTCAATTCAGACAAGTTTTCTAAATTTGAAGCATTGAAGGCTTAAACCTTGTTGCACAACTTGGGCTCACAAGGAGAACAATACCCCAAATCGTCGCCCAACTACGCTCTGTATTCAACTGAAAGGACTAGGATCAGTTTTACGGCGTCTACACGCCAACCCGCAGGATTTCCCGAACCGAATATGCTCTGCAGAGCGGAGCATATTCGGTGTCTATTCGTGTGTCTTGTGATGTGTGGCTTCTGTGTATTGTTACCTGCCAGCCCCTCTTGGACTGGAACTAGGTGTTCTTTAACGTGCACAGTGTGATGCTGCACACGGGACCTCCTGCCTAACGTCACATCCGAAGGAGACGAGGGACTTGGCCACTTAGCCCCCTTTCAGCAGCACAACCTGGGGTACAAGGGTGGTCTCCCATCCAAGCATCATCCAGGCCCAACGTTGCTTAACCTGGGTGTTCTGGTGAGAACCGGTGCAAGCCACGAGGTATGCGCTGCTGGCTAATTTGTCTCTAAAATAAAATTGATTTGTCTTTCACACGGAGCTTGTTTCTTCCTGTATATTGCTCCAGCTTAGACAGCAGAGGCCCAGTTTCATTGTCCACCAATCGGACAATGCCCATTTTACCGTAACTTTTACACGGACTTCCGTAACTAGGATTGCAATCATCATTCAAGAATTTATCCTGCCTGCTGCCCGAAGTGATGGGTCCGTGTTCGTCTAAAGCCGCGTCAGAATTGACATATTTTTAGCATGAGACTTTTCGGATCGTCTGCCCAAAACAGATTTGCAGTAGCATCAATGGGCAATGGTCAATGCTCCAATGTTCTCCTTTGCGCATCGCTGCAACAGCAAATCTGTTTTGGACAGACGATCCGAAAAAGTCTGATGCTAAATATCTGTCCATTCTGATGCGGCTTTAAAATGCAGCACAAGTCAAAATTTTGTAGATTTTTTGCTCTATCAAAAGTCTTCCTTCGAGCTCATCACTGCTGCCCTTCAGTTCCCGCTACTGACTTATTTGCTGCATTGAAAAAGAACCCTTTGCCCGCTGTTCTCATCCGGACTCACAATAAGACAGAAAGGTTTGCGAAGAATGAAATGAAGTTTCAGTCGGCGTGTCATTTCGAATCCGCTCTGAGGATTCAGTTCTTGTTGAGGAACAGAGAGGCCATAGACAATACGATTGAGTACCGGAAGTCCGCTTCACTTGCCAGTTCTTTCATTAGTTCAACGGGAATCGAAGTACAGGGTGTACCAAACAAATGTAATTGGGAATTTTTGTAGAATACCAAGATGCTTTTCAGCGGCATTGAAACCATTGCTTTTCTTGTAAATGTCAGAAATTCACTTATTTTCCCCCATTTAGTAAGTGTACTCTCCTGGATAAGAGAAATATGGCTATCGCATGCTGAAACAAAAGGCCAAAATGCCACATTAGAAAACTTTAATTTCTATAAAAACTTATAGGTCAAAGACTTTGTAAAAATTTAACAATCGCCATGCGATTGATAATACGCACGTTAAATTTGGGTGTTTCTTTTCGTTTCTCCATAGATGGGTAAATGAGATCTATGGTCTCACTTTTGCTTGAAAAAACCATGGATCCAACAATGATCCTTCCAACAGCGATCCTTTACCTCTTGAGCCTCTTTCCCCTCAACTCCAGATCCAATAATTGACATCTTACCCCCCATTTCTGTGTGCGCTTTCCTGGTCGTGTTTTGGTCTCGGGATGGGCACGTATATTACTAGGGTATGGGACAATGGAATGCCTCGTTTTTTACTCGTGTACACACTATCAGTGTACATTGTATATTGGACGATAAATGCCTCTATTCGTGCCTATCATTTTCTTATTTGATCACTTCATCAGAAATCTTTTATTGATTCTGACGTCTTTGGCGGAGAATACCCCACTTTTTGTAGGATACGCCACAGCCAAGCACCCTGTACCCGACTATATTGCCTAAATAGTTTCCTTTAAATTGACATTTGAAGTTTCGATTGTTTTTTCAGTGGTACCTTGTCATCAAAGAGCCTCTGTGGCCCATCCCAAACCTGTTGTTATATCCATCATGCCTTCCCCCCTTGTGGATCGTGCACCCCCTCACATCTTAACCCAACCCTAGCCCCCCTGCACGAATGCTTCTGCTCTGTGCCCCCAAGGCGAAAAGATCAAAAGAAATGCTTTGAAATAACCGAAAGACGCGTTTTGAAATGCGTGGGAATTCGGGAGCTTTTCCTTATGTGTCTCACAGAGGGTTGTGCAACAAGGGGTAGACTAGCAAAAGGGTGGTCTCCAAGTGACAATCGGGATAGAATGCGGCCGAAAAAACGGCCGTTTTCCCCATTGCAACTCACCCTCAAGTTCAAGTCAATAGCCAATTCAACAGACGGATGCATCTTTCGCAACATTGGAAAAGGTATCATCGTTGTGCATAGAAATTAAATTTTGACAACACAAATCTATCCATTGAACTGGTTATTGAGTAGAACTTGAGGGTGAGTTGCAATGGGGAATACGGCCGTTTTTTATTATTTTTTATTTATTTTTTTATTATTTTAATCATTGTTGTCGTCAACAACAATGAATTCCTCTTGCGGTCGTATTCCCCAATGCAACTCACCCCCATCTTGCAACTCAATAGCCGATTCAATAAACAGATTTGCGTTGCGAAATTTCATTTCTATGCACAACAATTGTTCCTTTTCCATTGTTGGAAAACATGCATCCGTCTGTTGAATTGGCTATATTGAGTTGAACCAGAGGGTGAGTTGCAACGGGGAATACGGCCGTTTTGGTTTCGAGAAGAGTTTTAGCATGACAAAAAGCTTTCATTACAACAAGGCTGGATTGGGAGGGAAAACTAAATCGCTCAAGAGTCACGGACGCTTGATCAGCTCTCACTGCTTCCGAGCATTGATGCGCAGAGCCAAAAAGTTGTCCTGACCGATGTTATACTTTTCCACGCGTGTGGCTTCCAGAATCTATGCGAATGCTGCTGACTAGTAAACGACAACAACGCCGCCTCTGAAAATTGGAATTTGCCCCTTTGTTTAAGGCTTTGGTCTAGTTCGCAAAATGCGAAATGCCTTAAAGTCAATACCACATTTACGTTCATTTGCCGGGAGTTATAAGGATTTGCAAATGAGTTCCGGATTTCGGCTGATAATTTTGCACAAGAAAGCTGAGAATTAAAAACAAAATGAATGGAACTAAAATTAAAATTGAAAGAAATGGTTCCATCATGACAGGTGCCCATAATTTCCAGAACATCAACATTCTGGAGTGATGCAAATAGATTCCAATTGTGATCGGTCTTAAACAAGGAAATGATTAAAGAAGGAAATTTTTTGACACACTGTAGGGAGTATGTGTCTGAAGTCGGATTGTGTAACAATTGCTTGAACATGCATATGACTTCGTTTGATCCCGCATTATGTCAATGGTTTTGATATTGACTTATTGGACCCAAAGGGCAATCCAAGATCTTAGTAAGTCCGAATGAATGACAGAATGTTTCATTTTTCGCGCATCTAAAATCCAAGCGATGAAGAATATTCCTTCAAAGGAAAGTTGTGAAAATCTCCATTTATATTTGCACAATCCTTTTCAAGTGAAAAAGCTCCTTTTCTGTGCATAGTTATTTTCGAGTGAAAAAGCTCCATTTCTCGCCTGCACAGTTCGTTTCGAGTGAAAAAGCTCCATTTCTATTTCTATGCATGGTCCTTTTCAAGTGAAAAAGCTCCATTTCTGTGCACAATTTTTTTCGAGTGAAAAACCCCATTTCTCTGCAGTTCTTTTCGAGTGAAAACGCTCCATTTCTGTGCACAGTTCTTTCCATTGAAAAAGCTCCATTTCTGTTCACAGTCCTTTTTCAAGAGAAAAAGTTCCATTACGCAAAAGCTCCATTCGTAGTGTGCACAATCGTTTTCAATGAAAAACTCCATTTCTGCGCACAGTTCTTTTAAGTGAAAAAGCTCCATTTCTTTGCTCTTTTCTTTTTCCAGGGAAAACCTCCATTTCTCTGCACAGTTCTTTTCGAGCGAAAACGCTCCATTTCTGTGCAACAATTCTTTTCGAGCGAAAAAGTTCAATTTCTGTTCACAGTCCTTTTCAAGAGAAATAAATAGCTTCATTTCTGTGCACAGTCCTTTTGGAGTGAAAAACTCAATTTCTGTGCACATGTTCTTTCCCAGTAAAAACATTCTATGCACAGTCGTTCCAAGTGAAAAACTTCACATATGTGCCCAGTTCTTCAAGTGAAAAAAATCCATTTCATGCGAAGTTGTTTCCAAGGGAAAATTCCACTTATGTATACCATCGGTGGACCCAGTTTCGGTATCTACACATATAGGCATGTATATACCATTGTGCGTATCAACTCTCTGTTCAGATATTTGCCCCTTATACCATGTAAAGCTGTAACCAATATGTATAGCTGAGAACAGAATTCTGGTGGGAAAAGACGAAGAATGCACCGGCAACTGGGCTGTTCTTAAAAAAAAACCTTTGAGTTTTCATGACTGCAAATAGGCCTATTATTATTCGCGGTGATCAAAGCGAACAAAGACAAAGATGTCAATTTGTCTGAGGTCCAATCGATGGCAAGACAAAAAGAACAAGATCAAAATGGAAATGTTTCATTTGTAAAAAAGGTAAAACCCCGAAAAGGGAAATCGTCAAATATTGACCTTTTTCCTCCCGGGAAAACCAAACATCCGAAGAAAAGCAAAGGATTTGAATAAATGGGTTTCGACGAAAAATGTTTCGGAAAAGTGCACTCGTACATGATGTTATTTTTAGCTTTCTCATGTTCCCGGATCAAACGTTTCATGGGTTCATGCCGCTGAAAGGCACTACCACTTTTTAAGGAGCGGTTTTAAGGAGCGGAACCTTCGTTTCAATCCCTCGGTTGAGCGCCTTTACATTATCTGTCCTAGTCCTTCCATTACGGATGTCTGGAGTACCTCATCATAGCCGAAGACACTTCGCATTTTCGGCAGTATAGTTTAGAATACCTGCCGAGATTGGAATGGACGAGTTGGCACATTTGCTCTGTGATTTTCTTAAACTAACCCAACCCAAACCTAACCTAACCTCCTAAACTAACCTAACCTAGCATAACCTAACCTTTTCGTCCTTTCCTATTTATAAAAAATATAATATTGTGATCCTACATATCCAAGTGGTGAGGCGCCGCTCGCCGATCATTCTTCATCATTAAATCACGTTGGGCCGAGCATACCCAAGCTACATATGACAAGGACTCCATAAGGATTTTGCTATTTTGACATCCTGCGTGGCCCGATTGAGTCAGGTTTATTTTGGAAAACTGATTCCCCAGCGCTCATCCGCTGACCCAATTGAAGCAAATCCCCAGGCTTTCATTTCTGAAACCTAATAATTTCATTTAGCAATGCTATAAAATAGCTATTATCGAAAAACGTTTTTAACAAAATTACTTTTTGAGGTAAAAAGTACCTATGCACATGAAGACAATGCTATTTTAGGTATTTCCTGGCTAAGCCAATGCCAGATGGGTTCGTTGCCAGATCAAGCATTTCGTTGAATAAAATAAACCAAAAAAAATTATAATTGAAATAATAGTGTGCAATGCGTCACAAAAGTCAATGGTCAAGTCAAGCAGGCAGAATGCATAAAAAGTAAGTATGTCTCCTTGGGGATTCCTCCCTTTATGGGCAATTGACTCTAGGCATGCGATAGTACAGGGTGATTGATAAAAAACCAAAGTGAAAAATAAGTTAATTTTTGTTGGTGTTTGCTTGCTGTTAATTGTTTTTTTGCATTGTTTTTGTTTATACCCAGGCTATTTATTCTTAAATATCATGTTGCTGGTGTTTGAAGCACAAATAATTGGTCGTTATGGTGGAATTTAGTGATATCGATACAGCTTTCATGGTGAAAATTGAGTGCCCACCGATATCGCCAAAATCACCAGATTCCGGGGGTTCGAAAATCCTCATTGCTTTCAGGAACGACCCCCAAAAAGTTACAACTTGGTGTGCGATTTCCAGCCATGGAACAATTTTTGGATCACAATAGAGGAATCTTTACTTCATTACCGGATATCAATCACCGTCTTTGAGGATGTGCATGGTAATGCATGCTCTGACGGTGGAGCAGTTTTTTGAGCCGAAATTCTGGAGAGATTCGTGCCGCAACTCAAACGTTTTTGTGTAAAATAAGCAAAACATGCACAATAAGACAATTTCGCAGCTAAATACCCATTTTGGTCTTTTTTGATCAGCAGACAAAAATCGCCAAAAACCCATTCCCCACCCCCTCGACGTTCCTCACAGCTCAATTTTGCATTCATGGGTTCTGGCAATCCTTTGCCGACCTGAGCGGCTTCTGTTGTGGTTTTGAATGGACTCTGTTTTTCTGATATTCGCAACCAGTTCATAATTGCAGAAATTGGCAGGAGAGTCTTTGTGGAAGCACTCAACAAATGCTTCTTTAGCCCAGGATAAACGGGCACCTCCATTACGTCGATGGGCGTATCTGCGGAAATAAATTTCCATCATGAAAGCTCTCTCCATGTCACTAAAAATTGCACCATAACTGCCAATTATTTGTGCCTCTCAAACATCGGCAACATGATATTGCATAAAAACTAACCTGGACACAAAGAAAAACAATGCAAAAACCAATTAAATAGCAAGCAAACACCAAAAAATAAACTTACGTTTCACTTTGGTTTTTATGAATCACCCTGTACATGTACAGCGTTTGGAATTCGGTAATTCATGCGGTGAGGATCGTCTTTGTTTCTGTGGGGATTGCCGCATGCGTAAATCTGCGAATGAATGCAATCTTTAACTAGCATAACAGCCTGTTTTGTCCGGTGGCAGCGGACACAAAGCTTGGTGGCAGAGCTTCACGAGGAATTGGTAAAAGGGGGTCCCTGAAGGACCTCCTTTCAATTCCTTCGCTTCATTTGCAACCGCAGCTTCTTTCCGGGGCTGCAAGGAGGGGATTTTTTTAATTTTCAATTTTTTCAACCTTTTGCCCTTTGCGATATTATCCAACACGTTGCATGTTTTTTTTTTACTTTTTAGAGACGCACCGCATTATTGTTATTTTTTTATCAAAAAGATCGCTGCATTACACAACAGCATGTCAAACATGTAAAAGCAAACAAAAACACAAATTTAAAGTCAGAGTTGAGAAATGAGGGGAGAGAGAGAGAAAAAAATGCCAGATCTAAATCAATTGGTGGGCATTGTTGTTGGATGGTTCATTGATGAGCGATTAGAACCTATCATCCTGGGCAAAAGTGAGAGAATGGATTCCGGTGGGAGGGCATTCCATTGCCTAACAGTTCTGGGATAAAAGCTATTAAAAAGGGGAGCAAATCTACACAGAGGTGCTATAATGCGGCATGAATGGTTTCCTCTCCTGGGAGGATTTCGTATATTGAATTCGGCTGGCATAGGAATGGAGACAGCTCCCTTCACAATTTTTGCTAGGAAGTTCAGGCGCCGCATAGAGCGACGCTCAGCCAAAGTGGCCATGTTGAGGGAGTGAAGAAGATTTGAAACACTGGCCATACGATCATAAGTATTTGTGATGAAACGTACTGCGAGACGTTTGATCCTCTCAAGTAAGGAAATGTGGGACACTAAGTAAGGATCCCAAACTTCACAAGCGTATTCAAGTTTGGCCAAAACCAAAGCACAATAAGCTTTTAACTTTACTTCTTTTGGGGCGTGTTGTAGGATGCGACGGACAAAACCAAGTACTTGCCTAGCGGAAGAGCACACATATTCAACATGACGCGACCATGACAAATCTGAACTGAAGATGACACCGAGATATTTGAAATGGGAAACCTGCTCATCCCCCACTCTTCTGCCCAGGCCTGGATGGAAACGATATCAGTGCCAAGTGTTTCGCACAGCCCATAAGTCGTCAGCAAACAACCGGAATTTGGAGGTTATAACACCTGAAATATCGTTTATAAAAAGGAGGAACAAAAGCGGCCCCAGAACACTGCCTTGCGGAACACCTGAAAGGATTTCATGGGAAGAACCAGTTACAGTTCCGTCCACAGAAACCTTGAAAGACCGGTTTCTCAGAAAGCTCTCGAGAAGGGAAATGATTGAGGTGGGTATATTTAGGCGGGAAAGCTTGGTGAGTAGTAAGTTATGGGGAATAAGGTCAACAGCCTTGCGGAAATCAAAGAAGATTACTTGGACATTTTCTTTTCTATCGAGGGAAGTGCCAAAATCATGCGCAAACTCAATGAGTTGGGTATTACATGACAGCTTGCTGCGAAAGCCATGCTGAGTTGAGCTGAATAGATTATTTGTCTCGGCAAAGGTGTATAAGTGGATGTGAATGATCTTTTCATAGATTTTGCTACATGTTGAAAGAAGTGAGACTGGACGGTAGTCATTTGGATTCTCAGAAGAACCATTTTTGGGAATAGGCACGACATTGGATATTTTCCAGTCATTGGGGAAACAGCATGAGTGGGTTATCTTATCGAATAGGACCGAAAGAAATGGGGCCAACTGCGACGCAAGATTCTTGATGAGGGCATTTGGGATTTGATCGGGGCCCCCGGCTTTGCAGGCTAACAATTTCAGGAGAAGAGACTCAATTCCCCTGGTGCTAAACTCCAACTGCATCCGTCCCACGGGAGATGAGGACGAAAGCCGTGTGGAGTCAGAGGCTAGAGAAGAGGACGGAAGCGTTGCAGAGTCAAAGGTCGCTGGTCGGGAGGGCTGTTGTCGGTCAATATTTCTGAATACGGTGCCGAGTGCTGCTGCCTTGGAAGTCGGACAGCATGCCAGGGAGTCATCAGGCAAGCGTATAGTGATGGTATTTGGCACGACTTGCACGTCTGGCGAATGTAGCTCCAAAAGGGGCGACCATAGATTAATGGGGGCGACCGTGGTTTGCATTCATCGCATTCATGACAAATTGATTAAAAGCTGATTCGGTGTTCGCCTTTATTTCAGTCGTTAACTTTTGGACTTTTGTCAAATGGATGGTGTTGCCAGATAGGCGGAAAAGAGATTGAGTTCGTTTGCTCTTGCGGTATAGCGAAGAAAGATGACTCTAGCCAAGGTCGACCATCTAACTTCGTAGTCGTTTGGTTGGGACCAAAGCAAAACACTCGTGAAGAATGTTGCGCAAAAAAGCCAAAGGGAGTTAGAGCTCATCCATGTCGAAGAATCGAGGAAAAAATTGTGAAATGCACTGAGGTGACGCTTTAATAATGCCCAGTTCGCATGTCGAAAGTCCTTTTTTAATAAGCACACGTTTAAGTGTAAAACACGTTCCGTGGATGCACAGTATCATATCATGGTCAGAGAAGGTTGGATGGGTGGTTATTGAGCCAGACGGAATATCGAAATTTGAAAGGAGGAGATCTAAAATGTTACCGGTAGGAGTTGTGGTCAATCTGGATGGACTATCATTGAATTGCGATAGGCCGAATATTGACACGGTATCCATAAGACTTAATTCTTTACTGGAGCAACCTATACGGGACAATGTGAGCCAGTTAACAATGTGAGCCAGCATCTCAGAGCTCTCTCTCATGCAGTTGCGAATGAATGCGGTTGCGTTATCATCCGTCAATATATTTTTGTCTTGCAACACAAAAATTAGCACTTAGACGATTCGCAAGATTAGTTCTTGTATTTTAGACGAAAGTTTTTGAATAAAATTGAATAGAAATGGCGAAAAAAATACATAGAAGTCTGATAGGTGCATAATTTACAGCACGCGTTATAGACTAATCCCACTTACCTCAGGCGGAACAATGAGGTAAGTTTTGACCTTGTGATCTAAGAGATAGCTCTCACGGAGATGTCCGTCTCCTGGTTCAACTTCATAGTTCTTGTTCAGGTGTAATAACGTGTCCTCAGTAATATGAACTCGGCTGTAAGTAGAAGGATAAGACAAGAATTTCGGACACGGGTGACCATTCACTTTTTGAAAGCGTGACAGGCACCTACTCGTAATGCCCAACTAAATCTTATTTTCAAGACTTTTTGTCTCTTTCCTGAAAATATGATTTTTCTTTCCAATTTTCTTTCCTGAAAATAATTATGTACGCATTTAGGCGTGCAGAATCTGATTCCAAACACGAAAAACGTGGGAAAAGGCCACCGGTTCACTGTTTTCTGGGCGTTAAAAGTGTTGACTCTTGTGGTATGGCAACACTTTAGTAAAATGATTTAATTGAATGTTCAATGCTTTGCAACATCCGCAAAAGAAACAAAATTGCTTTTTTTATTGAAAATGATGGGAATACATGGCGTTCCAGAATAACGCCGACATATTACCAGATATATTCAATGGCAACACCAATGAAAACATTACGGTGAGAAAAATTGCTCCGACCCCCTCCCCCCCCACATTTTAATTTTCGGGGCTCCAACCCCCAAAAATGGCCCTATTTTGGGGAACAGGGCGAATTTTCGACATCGACATAGAGTTACCAAATTTTCAGAATTTATTCCTCATAGTGATAAGAACAAAAATGCAGACGAGCGAAATGCTTCCGATCCCCCGCATTTTGGTGTTATTGACCCTTTCGTAAAACCCCAAAAATTAACCCATACTTTCGACGACTCAGGTGGGTATTTTTGAAATCAACGTGGAGCGGCGAAATTTTCAGGAGTGATTCCCCATCATACGATAGGATTGAAGGAAAAAAGATGTGTGAAATGCTCTCTGACCCTACATTTTGGCTTTATGGGCCCATAAACCCCCCAAAAATGGACCAATTCTTTCGAGAAAAAAGAAGCAAAAATTACATTATTTATTTATTATTATAATTCAAAAGCAGCAACAATGCATGGGCGCTGCAACAATCACACACAAACAAAAATGAAACATGATACACAATGAAATGACACACAAACATTCAAGACAGAAAGGCATAGCACCACTCACGGACGCTGAGTCCAACCCGAAGCAGAATGCCGCTGGGGTCGCCGATTGCAGATCTCGAAATTCTCCCACCGCAGCAATCACAAGATGGAAACCAACTGCTTGGCATCAGTCGATCGAATAACACTCCACAACGTGCGGATCCAGCAACCAGCAGCCCCAGCAACTCTCCGCCCCTGACCAAACCCAACATGCGAGAGTGATGCTATGCAATAACGCCATGTCAGGTAAAAAGGTTAAAAGGAAAGTAATTGATGTCAATCCAATGTGTCAGAAGGTAAAACAATGGCAGTAGGTGAATTTGGCATCCGGGAAAGTTTTAATGACGTTCTTCTGATAAGGGCAGCGTCAGCGGGCAGTCTGTTCCAAGACAGAATTGTCTTTGGAAAAAAGGAATGGAAAAAAAAGTTTCGCTTGCATGTTGGAAGGAACAGACTCAGGCCATTATCAGTGCGTCGCTGATTAGGTTTGATCCCAAACTCAGGGGGGAGGTAAAAATCAACGGTTCCAGCAATCATATCACTCAACAGATTCAGACAGTGGACATGGCGCCTGCTTTCGAGGGTTGCAAGATTAAGTTTTTTTAGCATGGCCGTCACGCTAGCAAACCGATTAAAATTTCCTGTAATTGCACGGGCTGCTCTCCTTTGGACTTTTTCGAGAGCATCAATTTCTATTCTTTTACTGGGATTCCAGACAGCACATCCGTACTCCAAAATTGGAAGAACCATAGACACATAAGCATGCTTTTTTCTCGCAGGGGAGGCTTGCTTTAAATTTCGCAGGATGTAACCCAGTTGGGAAGAGGGAAGAGACATTTTTCGACAAAAAATTACAACACAAAAAAATTACATTTTTCTCGGCAAAATTGGCCAATTTTGGGGGTTGTGGGGTCACAACACCAAAAAAAAAGTTTGAAACAAGTCAAAGGTTCGAAATTTGCAGTTGAACCGAACATGATCAAAAACAAAATTCGCGAATTCAGATTCAGATATGGATATCATACCCTGGTACGCCTCCAGATTCCATATGGTTCGCAAGTGTGACGTCATCACTCCAGACATCAAATTGCCATTTTCGAAGACCCAGAACGCCGCAAAGAACATTGCCAGTGTGGATGCCAATTCGCATGTCAACATTGAAGCCAGTGGCTTGACGGACAACTCTGTGGCAGAGAGAGAAAGATGAATTAGAGAGAGAGGAGGTAGACGGAGAGGAAAGGGAACTAGGAAACTTAGAATCTCAGGTATAAACAACACAGGAAAGCAAAATGTGCGTTATGGGAAATCAAGTGTGGCATTAAAAATCCAAACTCGTAGGTCATAATCATTCGATGAGAGCCAGATTTAAATTTCGTTGATACCTGATTTTTTGTGCTGCGCTTAAGCTACTAATGAAATTTCCACTCTGTATACAGTGTAAGAATAAAAAAATTTAACACAAACACAAAGGGCGGCCGTTTCCGGAATCACATAAAGCTCGCCACTCCGCTTCCCTGCAATTTAGAGTTGGGTCCACTTCCCTCTAAAAATTGCAATGTTTCAAGCAAAATTCCTCTGGAAAAATCCCATGTTTGAAGTGAAATATCTTCTAAAGATATCACTGCTCGAAATGAAAATCACCTGAAAAATTCCATTGTTTGAAGTGAAAAACCATTCAAAAATTCAATTGCTTGAAGTGATAAAGTCATTCTAAAATTCCGTTGTCCGCTAAGTGAAAATTAATTCTAAAAATTCCTTTGTTTGAAGTGAAATACTCTTCTGCAAATGCCGCTGTTTGAAGTGAATAATCCTTCTGAAATCCCTTTTTATAATTGAAATCCCTTCAAAAAATCCACTGCTGGAAATGGTAATCCCTTTTACAATTCACATGCCTTGAAGTCAGTAAAAACATTTAAAATTTGAAAATTCGAAGATCAAAACGAATGTATTAGGAGTATTCATTTTCACTGTGGAACAAGTTCTGCGAAAAATGAGAACGAATAGCTGCACTTCAGAGAGACCTGCAGTGAAAATTACTCCCTCGGGCCCCAGAGCTATCGACACTCAACAACGGTGTCGAGCGACAGTGTCACAGGTTCACTCCAGTCTAGATTTTTTCATTAGTCTTTGTAATCAGAGATTTCCCCATTGGAAGAGGTCCTGTCAGGACAGCGTGCAGCAAGTTGAAAGGATTTCCTGTTTGTTTAGTCTTATCTGGCACGTTGACCAATATTGTTTCCTTATATGCAAGGGTCGGGCTAGGTGCATGGGTCAAGCTGAGGTGCCGAAACATTTAGGTAAGCGCCATTTTTCGAATTTTCCGGTACAATTCAAATTCTCCGCAGCTGCGCCGATCACATTGATCAATCCACAGAAATCTGCAATTGATTTCTGGTGCAACTATTTTCTGAAGAGTCATACCCAGAAACTCTCACTCTCACACACTCTCTCTCGCATTCTCCCTCTTTCTCTCCCTCTCTGTCTCCCTCGCCCACTCCCTCTTTCTCGCTCTCTCCCTCCCTCGCTCTCTCTCTCTCTCTCTCTCTCCCTCTCTCTCTCTCTCATGTACATACCTGAAAATATGCCGTGTGTGCCAAATTTCCTTGAACATTCGAAAATTCAGACTGCTGTTTAAAAATTATTCTATTTTCATGACTTTGCCAAGTCATTATGTTTTTGAGAAAGGCCTCATTGGTTGTCCGAGGGACGCTGACCTATCATTCTCTTTGAGGCCTGCTTATAGTTTCTATACTCGTAATCTAGATTGAAAATGTGTGGATTCGTCTTTCGAAAGAGAAGGGACTAGTGAAGATTTTCGCATATAGCAAAGGTATGGCAAACTTTACCGTTTTCGAACGGACATCTGCCATGCCTTGAACATAGACTCTCTGTAAAATTGCTGAATCCAAAATAGACGTAGCTGCAACACCATTGTTTATGTAACGCTCATCAAAAAACTCAGGTCGTTGTAAACAGATATGACTTTTGCAGCGCCAGCTTATTGTTCTTGACCAACAGCACCCACAGTGCGTGGACCATGCTTTACATTGGTCAAATCGGATCAAGTTAGCTGAACAACTATACTCAAGGGCCAATTTACACACAAAGATTTGACAGAAATGTTACGGTAAATAGGTTCGCATTTGGTTAAAATACAAACCTATTATAGACTTCAACCATTCCGGAAGTTTTTCAGCTCCCACTTCAAAATAAATCCTTTAGCACGTTTTCAAAAAACACGCAAAAATCCTTAACTGATCCCATCCAATACCTTGTGCAATGCAGTCTATCTTATTCTAGACCAAGTGTCAGAAATTCCTGAAAAGGCAGGGTTTAACGCATAATTGCTGTTATCAACTATTGAGCTCTAACATCGGAATTTTACCCCTGGAGGACCGACGCAGCACCCTGTCAAGTCCCCGTAAAGGGAAACGACACCCCGGTTTCACATTTCCAAACTTAATATTGCAGAAATCGGTGACTGTTTTTGTTATACGTGTATCGTGCGAAAGTTAGCACAGCGACTGGAATTCCCTCGTCGATAGTTTCACACTCATTTTTCACCGGAATGCTACTCACCTTGCAAGCTCGAATAAACACCGTTTGATATTTCACATTGTTGTCTTTTCAGGCGGTTGCGCCTTCATCCATGCTGGTCTGGAGAAAATCGCCTCGCACGAGATGTGCCCCGTGTAACAAAGGGAGTGGACAATGCGAATTTTTTCAAGCGAAAATTTGACCTGATGCAAAACGTTGAACACTGCTGTCATGCAAAATATGGCAATGGTGAACAGTCAATAAAATAACGGAAATCGTTTATTGGGGCAAATTGGTTATGCTAAACTCTAAATAGATGCATAAATGCTGGACAATAATTTTAAAATAGTTGCGTTTTTTAACATATGTTGCGTTCTCATATCTAAAAAAATTTTTTTTGCGCACAAATTTCTGACCAATGAGTTGAGCAAGTGTTTTTGAATTTAATTTAATTTCGTCTGGTCTAGTTTAGTTTATTTTTTATTTATTAATTTTATTCAATTTAATTTCAGCAGCTTCAAACTTCTTTTTTAATGAAATTTCAACCTTAATTCTGTTGACTGAAACTACATTTTTGTGTTTTCTATATTTGCCGAAGTGAATTTGGAGTGATCAAGATCCTTAATGGCTCTCATGAGAGAGCCGCAAATAAGCAAAGGGACAGATTTTCTCAGCGTTTTACTTCTAAAATCAGTTTGGGATCCCATACGACCTTTCCCGTAGAGAGCAGGTTGATTCAGCGGCCAGGAGAAAAACGCACATTCACTAACATGCGATGTAGGACGTTATTCACACAGAATCACCCCGGGTAGCAGAGGAACATGACATGGCAAACACTTGTCGTGCCAGGTGGCTGCCATTTGGATATGGTCGGTGTGGCACCACGGTGCTGGCCGCTGTAGCAGGAACATGGCGTTCCCCCGTGGCAGCGATGTGTTTCTCCACCGTGGCAGGAACGTAGCATACCACCGTGACAGGAACGTGATTGCCACGGTGGTTTGTCTCGTTCCACGGTGGAAAATAGCATTCCCGCCACGGGAGCATTCCAAGTCCCCACCACGGTGGAAAAACACATCGCTGCCGCTGCAGAAAGCCACATTCCTGCTATAAGTACACAAAGCTTCAAGACCAACACTACGCGTGAACTCGTTTGACCTGAGTTGTGTTTTTTCGCAATGCGGTAATTAAGCGCTGTGATACAGGGTCGTTCAAATCGAACGAATGACCTTTTAGGACGGTATTTGTTTTCATGGAGAATGTGAAGAACTCTGGACTTGTTCATATTCCGGCCTCCTGACCCACTCTGCTGGTTTCGGGTCCACTTGAAAGGCAGCTGAAAAGACAGCAGATGTGGCCTCATCCGAAGCCGTTTTTCCGACTCCCTTCCGAGAGACATCCTTCACAGATAATGTTGCACGAAACTTCTGAAGAAGGTCTAAAATTGTAGAAACAGCAGGCTGGGGGCGATCAGGGTGACCTGTAAAAAACACCTGGCTCACCTCGGCTGCACTCCGGTGACTTTTACCACCAGGAGAACCAAAATCTCTACATGCTATTCGTCAGAGTAGCGCGCGCACCACCTCGACTAACCAAGCAATATTCCAGGAGTCCGCGAGCAATGCACCCAGAGCGGTATCAGCGAGTACAGATGACCTTCAAAGAACACATGAATGACCTTCGCGACGTTATCGGAATTGTAAGCAGGGAAAGTATAAACTCGCCTGATGGACATTATGGGAATCGTCATTTTCGCAGGTTCAGGAACACCCTGCAGTCGGACCACAACACCTGAACTGGAATTGCTAATCGGCGGCGGGTCAAGAGAGTTCACGCGTAGTGTTGGTCTTGAACCTTTCAGTATAGTGGCCAGCACCGTGGCGCCACACCGATCATATCCAAATGGCAGCCACGCGTCACAGCCAAGTGTTTGCCATGTACCGGCGGAACGTTCCTGCCACGTTTCTCTGCTACCCGGGACATCAATTTATCACATCAATTGAGGCAACAATGCTAAGAACAGTCTTAAATTTTCGTTGCATTTTATTTGGTTCATTACTTGTTTTTTCAAATTTTTTGACGGCGACAATTTTTTGACCCAGGGACAATTTTTTGACGGCGATAATTTTGACACCTAGACAAATTGTCTAACCTTTGTCTCATTGATTTTCTAGGGCGATTTTTCCTTTTTTTTTATCG
>JASGXE010006921.1:0-19750 GCA_030068105.1 Sinentomon sp. SZTP_YWyxl | reverse complement strand
TTTCATCTTTCCAGTTTCTTGCCTTACACCAACATTCAACTGGATCTTTTCCATAGAGCATCATCCACCACAAATAAACCGTGTCATGTGCAAACAGTGGATTTCAGTAGTGCTGGGAAGTGCACCAGCTGAGATAAGTGCATAATTTGATTTGGTTTTCATGACTGTTTATCACATGGAGAGTCACGTATTTGTAACACCTGCCAGAAAACTCTGTTTAAGCCGGATCTTGATTGAAACAGCTTCTGGAAAATAGGAGGCATTTTCATCAGAAAGTCTGCCACCGATTTGTTATTTAACAGTTCAGTGAAATTGATCAAACCACCCACCAGGAGATCAGTGACTGACTACCAGACCAGGACCGAACTAAACCCGACCCTTAGGGTTCCCCCGTCATCACCCCCAAGTGAACAGTACAGTATCCCCACTACCGTGTTAATAGCCATCTTGCATTGTTATTGCTCTTTATGGCTGATGGAAAAAGCCACGGATTCATGATGGCTGATGGAAATGGCCATAGCTTCGTGGTGGATGATGGAAAAGCCATGGATTCATGATGGCTGGTGGAAAAGGCCATAGATTCGTGGTGGATGATGGAAAAAGCCATGGATTCATGCTGGCTGATGGAAAACGCTGTGGATTCATGGTGCGCGATGGAAAAAGTCAGAAATTCATGATGGCTGGGGTGAACAAAATCATTGAATCATTGTGGCTTCCATGAAAAAAATACGTCGATTTACAATGAACGAAGTGAGCAAAATTTTCCATTTCATGGTCACGTGCCACCCCATGAATTTTCCTTTTTCGTTTTAGAAAAAGTGACTTTTCCAAGATTGAAACCGTTCTCTTTGCAGCACTGTCCTATTCGCACCAGGATAACCTGTTTAGAGCTCTGCCAGCATTGGATTTTCTTCAATGATCTGTAACGTATCCAGCACAAAGTTGTTCGGCAGCTCCAACGCACGAATCAATTTATCAGGGCTATAAACCACAGTCAAGTCAGGTCACTTATTTCCCCTCCTGCCTCCCTCTCTCCCTGGGACAGTTTTATTTGCAAAGAGGATTCCTCCTATCGCGACAAACAAGGCGATTGGATTTGATGGCGCTGAGGGCTATATCCATTCTTTTGGGTCTTTTTCTTTATCTCATTGGCCTGCTTTCCATACATTCTTGGCTTTCTCGGAAAACGAATTGCGTCTGAAATTCAAAGAGCGATATTCGATTTTCTGTTGTCGCATGCTCAGGTTGTCATGCGTGAAACTTGCCAATTGTATTGCGTGGCATCCGACCTTACCCATAAGCTGACAAATTTACCAGGGGAGCCTTCATCATGCGCCCGCGTAAAAACATCGCCGTCTTAAGACCGATCGTCTTATGCGTCTTGCCTATGGCCCTCATGCATTCGTGTGACTTCGTATAAGGGTTGCGATCAATACTGTCGAGCAAAAACGTTTTCGTGAACTGGCGTCACCGGCCAAATCGCACGAATAACTTGCAAATTCCCCAATCCGAAGAAATTCTTGGAATTTCGCACCAGGTGTGATCCACTGTGGTCAAACAAGGTGTGATTCTAGTTTTGGTCAGCTCTGCTGGTTATAGGTGAGATTTTTGGCCTAACCTAACAAATCGTACCTTACCTTTTACCTGACCTAAAGTCACACCTTGAATGATTTTAGGTTTATGAGGAAAGGCCTTATCTAAACCTGGGCTGACCAAAACTAAAATCACCACCTTGTATGGAGATGGTTTAAATCACACCTTTTGTATGAATGTGAATGCCAAAATCTTGGCATATAGGTCCCTCGCATACCGATAGATTTCTGCGTGGACTTTCATAAGGCCTTTGATTTTAGCCATCAAAATGAGGGCACCCCACCACACCCATGCAATTTTGCGGGCGAAAGCAGACGCTCGAGCATGTACGAAAATTCTCGGACAGCTGCATTCTCTGAATCCATGTTTTTGTTGGACCTGTAAAAAGCATTCGCCATTGTACACACCCAAGGCCATCACTTGCAGTCTGGGAAGCTCCGGACATCTACTGTTCTGTTCCGGACCTTTACCAACGAAATTTTGTACATTTCGCGTTTGCCGCAAATTAGGAGATTATGACAACATTCGCCTCCTTTCCAGCAACTATACGCAGTAGCAATTAATTGTTGGAAACTTTATTCCTTAACACTCTCTCACACAGATCAGCCCTAATTTAGGAGAACTTTATTATCCTGTATACGTAGCGCTCCGATAGGTTTGGAATCAATGTTTTAAGCTCATACCATATAGGTATACGTGTATATGCCTAACGTGGAACCTGACGATGCTGTCCACTGTTCATGCGGCGGGCCCCACGGTTGCGTTCCAGCTGCATGCATGCTGTGGAACAGGCATGAGGTTGAATGTTTTGGTGGCAATTTTCCATTTCCGGTGTCAAATTGCCACCGAAAGTGTCTAAAATTGCAGAGCACCCAATGGATGTTTTACCACCCATTTTTAATTTGGTGGAAAATGAAAGTAAAATGGTGGATAATTGCACAAATAATTGATATTTCCACTCATCATTTGGTGGAAAATGTCACTAAATGGTGGCAAATGGTTGCAAGCAGAACACCAACCATGGGTATTATCCACCCGTGTTTTAATGGAAATGCTGCAAAATGGCGCCAATCGAGGCATGTTCGCTGGTATCCATCGAAATGCATGGAATGTTTCCAGCAGTTGGCGTGCATGATTTCCCATTTTGTGGTAATTGTCCACCGAAATGGAATATCTGTTGGTTTGAAGACCGCAAGTTCCGCAGCTCTGCATCAAACTGTTGCACGTGATGAATAGCTTGCCATGCACGCTGAATTTTACGTTTGGCCTGGCGTAGCGTCTTTACAAACCCTGCCGCGACTGAAGATGGCAGAGAGCGTTTCATGCAAGAATGCTCGATTGGGGCCCTGTATACTCGCAAGAAAAAATATTTTTTTCCTAAAGCTATCTGGACCTGACCTGACCCTGTTCCCTCTCGGAAAAAGCAATGCTCGCTTTTGGGCCCCCGGCCTGCCATCTAATGTCTCGGCAGGGTTTGTAAACTGGCGGCCCGGAAACATTTTCAAAGCCCGGTACACTTTCTCTGCCGGAGTTTTAAAACGTTCATTCCAAACGTTTCGGAATTGTACCCATGCCAGACTTGAAGATTGCAACTACAAACAGAAACCGCAGGAAAGCTTTTGAATCAAAATATCCATGTCATCTCATGCCCATTTCCAGCTTACAACTTTCACTGTGCAGCAACTTAAATCCAGTTGCAGCTTTTTGTTGAGAAGTAAGTTTTAGTTGCTGTTGCTGTAACTCCTCCAAAGATTCCAGGAAAAGTGCATGTCTGCCTTGCGTCTGTAATCTGACAAAAACACACTGAAAAGTCCTGAAAAGCTGAAAGCTGGAAGCAGACGCAGAAGAAGCTGAAGCTCTGAAGCGCGTTCCCATAAAACCAAGATAAACAAGCGTCATTAAACGGAAATTCAACCCCCGCAAAAGAGTGGATTACAAATCGGGAACTTTTGGACAGCCCCCGAGCACCTATACAGGTCGTTGCAGAATATTTGTGCATGATCAAGTTGCTTTTAAAGCATATTAAAACATATTAAAACATATTAAAACACATTAGTGGCGGCGGAACTTATGTACTAAAACATGTAAAAATTGCGACTGATCAGATTTTATCAAAAACTTACAGCTCGTTCCACTTGAAGATAATAATGAGCTGAGAATGCTTCACACTCTTCCATTTTAAATACACAGAAAAACATTAATTTCTATGCCGAGAATGAAGTTTTCGACCGAGTTTTCATTGTTGAAAGAATTCTGAATTCACTCTGAGCACACTTGGAAGCATTCTTAGCTCATATCTTCATGTGGAATGAGGGTAATGCTGCAGAAATGAATGATCCTTTTTCTACCGAGCTTAAAATCTCATAGCTCCAGAAAGCTCCGTTGAAATCTTTCGCTTTAATTTCTACCGCCTGCACAAGAGTAAAAAGAAAGAAAAAAACTTTCCGATGCAACAGTTAAATTGGAAAAACACATGTAGGCTTAACCGTAACCTAATCCGTAATCCTTGTAATCCGTAACCTTGTAATCCGTAACCTAATCCGACCTAAGACATGCTACAATTACTGTCACGTTGAGGGCTTTCAAAACTCTGATTTTTGAATACGCCTGTGCACTTTGGGACCCTTTTTTGGCTGGTGAAATTCTTGGAAAGAGTCCAACGTCGGGCTGCCAGAGCTATCTGGAATTTACAATCGAAATCATAGCGTGACTGCGCTGTTGGAAGACCTTGGTCTACCAAGCCTGCAGCAACGCCGGCAGTGCCATCGCTTGGAACTTTTTCGGCAAATTGTTTCCGAAGAGGTTCTGCTTCCTCTCCCTTCCGTTTACGTGCGCAAGCCAGTTCAAAGGAGAACTGACAACGGTGCTTGTTTTACCCACCCCATCTGTACTTTAAGTGCGTATCATAACTCTTTTTTTTCCCGCACAATTCGCGATTGGAACACCCTTCCTTCAGACTCTTCCATAATCAAAAAAATATCTTGTTAGTTCTGGGCTGTTGCCATCGCAAGTTGCTGTCCAACCTTGATTCTTATTTTTGCATTTTGTGTTGCTTTGATTTGATTGTTTGATTCTGAATTTCTTGTCGCCAATTTCCTTTTTATGCACTTGTGATTCTTCTGCCACCTTGCAGTCGTATTGATTGAAAGAATAAGGAATAAAAAAAAACATGTATGAGAGCATTAATTCCGCCGCTATACACACAAATTACCTACGCAAAATTAACTCTCATGAACAGTTCACCTTTTGCAAGTACCAAAACGGAATTCAGAAAGACCTGACGTCATGTAGAATGACGGTTTTTAGCTCAAAGATGGTTTGCAGAAAACAGAAAAGTCAGAGCATACGCCGAGATTGTTCGAGTAAAGAGGCCATGCTTGCTGTGCATGGGACGCCTCTTTGGTGAGCCACATTGAAGCGCTTCAGAGGATGCAGCGTAATGTTGCACCCGAATGAGAATTTTCGCCTCTCCACGAAAGAAGGTCGAAAAAGCTGCATTTACCATGAACCTCCAAAGACATTCCCAGCTCCTTCTGATGGGCGAAATTCAAGCTGATCACTAGATTCAGCTTTCATCTTTCGAGTATGGTTTGCAAGCGGCGGCAATGTGAAAACTCCCCGGGAAGTGTGAGAAAACACCACAACAAAACAGCGTTCGTTGCCAAATATTTCACCAAAATTAGGGTTTCTTTATGCGGTTTATTGCAATGCAAGGTTGAGTTTATTTTCTGCAACGGTGTGTATTATTGCTGCTCCTTACCTGTCCCCGCATTGGTTTGACTTTTATTACCGGTGCAATGGATCTTTCAGTCTTTCAGTCTCTGTTCAACGCGCTTTTGAACTGTTCGTTTTATAGCCGCATATCATGTGTTCAGCCAGTGCAGGGTGATCCGAAAATATCCGACCAAATTATGCGTCGCTTTTGGCAAAACTGGTTGGCCAGTCTCAGCGCTGTTCGGAATCACTGCTTCTTAGGACAGCAGTGCTTCTTCCCAACAATGGAAAAGGAGGTGCAGAAATGCTTGCAGCCAAAGCAGAAATCTTGCAACAAAGCGGATCGATGATGAAAGAATGCATTGTTGGACACAGAAAACAGATGGCCATGGGCGTATAGTCAATTCGATGGATATATTCGTGTGGCGAAATTTTTATTTCTGTGCTCGGGGTCATTAATTATTGTTGTGCGAAGAACGGATCCAAATGTGTGCTGTGTCGTTGTGTCAACGGTGCAGATATTTTCGCTTGAATATGAACCGAAAGCTGAAGAGCACTCTCATATTTTCCAGGGACTTCATGTCGGGTTTTCGCAGGGGGGGTATTCTTCAGCGATGGCGGCCGACCCAATTCGAGCCCCCGGTATTTGGGGCCTGGGGCGGAGAGCGAGCGAGTTCCCCGGAGGCGTATTTTATTAATCTATACGAATCCGGCAATGTCCCGATTTGGCGCTTGGACAAAAAAGCAAAATAAAGCTAGCCTAACCTGACCTAACCAACCTAACCTACCCAAACCTAGCCTTACTAACCTATCCTGACCTTACCTAACCCATTTTCTGTGTTCAGAGTGTTTTCTTGCATTTTTTGTGGCTCGGGACTTTATCATATACGGTTAGATGGAAAAAGTGCCCGATTCGTATAGATTAATTAAATACGCTCCCCGGATCAGAGCTCCTGGATGGGTGTCTGGGGGCGGAGTCCCTCAGAAGCTAAAGAAATTTTGAAATTATTTGGGGTTCATTTTGGTTTAGCCATCAATTGCCTCGCAGTCGGGAGAGCTATGCCTGCACGACTGAATCTCACCACCGTCAGAAGTCGCTGCTTTTTTAAATCATCCAGTTTTTGTTGTCTCGGCAGATGGATGCGAGAAGACATCAGAAAACGGAACTTTAACTGCCGTTACAAATTATCCAGAAAAAGTGTCATTGTCGTGTTCTGGTCGTATATTTCCTATTCACGTTGTCTTCTTGTAGGTACATTCGCATTGAACCTTTACTGTAGTGTTGGAAATTACGTTCCGCGCTGTTGCAGACGGGAAACAAAGTCTTGGAAAGGGGTTGGAAAACCTTTTCCCCCTTTTTTAAAATTTTTTTCCCCTTTTTAAAAAAAAGGGGGGGGGAAAAAAAAAAATTTTTTTTTTTTTTTTTCCCCTTTTGCATTTTGGCCTTTTTCCCTTAAAGGGCCCCATTTTCCTTTTTTTTTTTTTTCAAATTTTTTGGGGTTTTTAAAAAGGGCCGGTTTTCCCCCTTTTTAAAAAAAAATTTTGGGCCCAAAAAGGGGAAAAAATTTTAAAAAAACCCAAATTTTTTAAACCAAATTTTGGCCAAACCCTTTTTTTTCCCCCCCAAAAAAAAGGAAATTTTGGGGAAAATTGGGGTTTCCGGGGGGAAAAAAAATTGGGAAAATTTTTAAAAAAGCTAAAAAAGGGGGAAAAAAGGGGCCCTTTTGGGGGGTTTGGTTTTAAAAAATTGGTTTAAGGAAAAATTTTTTAACCAAAATTTAAAAAAAGGAAATTTTTTTTTTTTTGGGGGTTTTTAAATTTTTCCCCAAACCCAATTTTTAAAAAAAACCGGGCCCCAAAAAGGGTTTTTTAAAAAAAATTGGCCCCCTTAAATTGGGGCCCCCAAAAACCCCCCCCTTTTTTGTTTATTTTCCCCCCAAAAACCCACCTTTGGGGGGAAAAAATTTTTCCCTTGGAAGGGAAAAAGTTGGGGGTTTTTCCCAACCCCCAAAAATTTTTTTTTTTTTTAAAAAAAGGGGGGGTTGTTTTAACCTTTTGGTTTTGGGGGGAAAAAGGGAAAAGGAAGGTTTTTTTGGGGGTGAAACCCCTTCCTTCCTTTCCCCCTTTCCCGAAACCCCCCCAAAATTCTTTGGCCATAGGAAAAAACGTAAATTTGCTTTTTTATCATGTTGTGTGTTCTTAAACTTTTTCTGGCTCTTACCACGGATATCAAGACTTCAATAGGAAATTTTAGCACCGAATAAAGTGGTGACATCCGTGGCGGGGGCTGGAAAACGTCACATATCACGAAATATGATAAAAAACAGCTAATTTAATTTTTTGCCTGGCCAAAGACCTTGGGCATCCCTGAATATGCACATGTTGTTCCGATTAAATCTTGACATCCGTGGCTATAGAGCAAGAAAAAGTTTCAGATCACAAAATTAGATGAAAACAGCAAATTTACATTTTTCATTTTCCTATGGCCAAAGATTTTTGGGATGCCCTGTATATCTCACAGACCATTGCTTGTTGACAACCAACAACTTGGTGTCCGGACACATGAAAGAGGTTAAACAAAATGTCCCAGAAGTTGGCGACCCCTAAATGTGGGCAAAACCAATATCTGAAGGCGCAACCCTTGGACATAATTTGCCTCATTGCCGTTCGAGCAAAAAGGCACCTACTGTGCGGGGCAACGGTTGCAGTTCGGAATACCTGCCGACGTCTGAAAAAAGCTGAACTGGACGAGTTTTCCCACACGCTCAAGTAGCCAAAATAGGATAGGAAGATGAGTACGATGTAGGAAGGGAAGGATAGGTGTGTTGAGACAGGTTAGGTTGGGTTAGGTCAGGTTAGGTTAGGTTTAGTTAGCTTTAAGTATAGCAGAGAGCAATGGTGATAACTCGTTCAGTTCGTTGTCGGCAGGTATTCCGAACTGTTACCCGGGGCAACTTACAGCATGTTCAAAGACGTTCGAACGAAACGATCTCGTGTAAACAGGCCTTGTTTGAGCCGGTGAGGTCCAATTGACACTTATTCATTTGAGCCTTCTCCACCGCAGTTTTCTCCCGTAAGGTCTTGTCCCCCTGTTTTACTCTGTCCCCCACCACCTATTCGTCGGTGACAATGAGAGCGTACGTTCGCTTGTTGAATGACGCCTGACAGTTGTTGGCCCGTGAAAATACTTTATTCCATTTGTCTTTCATTCATTCTTTTTTTTCTTTTTTTTTCAAATTTATTTCACAGAGATTGTTCTTTCTTCAAGGGGAAAGATCCAAGACTTTCAAAAGAGCGGTTCTCCTCTCCATCTTCCTCCGGATGAAGTCCCTCTCTCTCCTTCAATCCCTCCTGCCCTACCAAACCCTCTTCCCACAGCCTTCTGAGTTCTGCCTCATTGCATTTGAACACACTCTGACGAGAATACTCTCAAGAATGCTTGGAACGGAATTGGAATTCCTGCAACAATGCAACCGGCAAGTCAAACCAGCATATCGGAAGGAGATTTTTTCGAATTAGAAATTGAAGTTTCTCTTCCAGATGGGACAAAGGCGGGCGAATGATTTCCTGGAATATCGTCTCATGGGAAATTGCGGCAATTTTCGAAGCGGTGCTGCTGTGGGCTTCTCGGTTTTGGGACATTTCACCACCCTTTATCACTGGCGCACCGGCAAATTTCGGCGTATGTGATCCTAACCCAAATACAAGATTGACAGATCTGGGCGAAAACGAAGATGAGACGCATCACAAATTCCCTTTGGCGGGATCGTCATCGGATGTTGCATATACAATCACAGAACAATTATATGACACCCTAAATACACGGGTTACAGTTCGGAATCCCTGCCGACATTGAACTGAACGAGTTTTTACCATTGCTCTGTGATATACTTAAAGCTAACTAAACCTAACCTAACCTGACCTAACCCAACCTAACCAGTCCTAACACACCTATCCTAACCTATCCTATCCTACCTGCCTCGCCCTCACCTTCCTATCCCATTTTGGCGACTTGAGCATGTGTGAAAATTCGTCCAGTTTAGCTTCTTTCAAATGTCGGCAGGTATTCCGAACTGCAACCAATGCAAGTACCTACATTGGATCATGGGAGACATTATTGTTTCTGGGACTGTACACAGGTATCACTGCGGTTCGCCAGTTCTCAAGAGATCTGGCGAATAGCAGTGACACCTGTGTACAGTCCCAGAAACATTCATGTCTCCCATGATCCAATGTAGGTGCTTGTAATAAGGGAGTCATTATTGTTTCTCTGACTGTACCTCCTGTTCAGGAATTATTCCTTTCCCTCGGCTCAAGCGTAGCCCTTCTATTCAGACAGCAATCCACTGGTCCCAAATAAAGAACATGGCAATCATCGACAACCTGCCGAAGACGCTTCTGCCTTTGGGTCTTTGCAAGGGCGGGGGTGACCTACAGGTCGCACTAAAAGTCATCAGACCTGCTGAGCTGAATGCATGTTTCAGTTATTTTTCCGAGTGGCCCCAGCAGTTTTTTGGACCCAGCTAGCGCGAATTAGGTCATTGCGCACCTGGCTCAAGGCAATTCTAAAATGTTGTCAGAAATCTGTGGGGCATCGGCAAGGGTTTTCCCGAGATTTGGCAAAAACAAGCTGCAGCAAGGTGCCAGCTGGTTCATTCCGCGACGTTTGATGGACACAAATCTCGGCAAGGCAACCGTTGCTGGGTTTTGCTCCGACCGTTGGAATTTTGCAAAATCGGCAAAAGACCACCTAGGTTTTCCCGCCACTTTTTGGGTGCTAAATCTGCAAGATACCAGCTGGTTTCTCGTTACTTTTGACAAGCACGAATATGCAAAGTAATCAACTGGAGTTTCCTACGATTTTTGATGAGCACAAATCTGCAAGGAACATGCGAGTTTTCGCACGACTTTTGGTTATCACATCTGTTTGGCACCCAAGCTTGAACTTCCCACAACTTCTGACACGAGAAAAAGCTGTCCAATTGGACAGATTTTTGGTTGATCCCTGATATAGTCCTCGGATAAAGTCCCAGATATGGTTTTTCCCCCACTTTTTAAGCACAAATCTTGTTTACCGCCACTTTTCAAGGCACTAGCCAGATTTCCCTGAACTTTGAAAAAATCTGCTATAGAGTTTTCACGGGACTTCTTTATTCTTTATTCTTTATTCTTTATTCTTTCAATCAATACGACTGCGAGGTGGCAGAAGAATCACAAGTGGATACATACACAAAATAAAAAATGTCGATCAAAAAGGAAACTGGCGACAACCAAAATTCAGAATGAAACAATCAAATCAAAACAACACACAATGCAAAAATAAGAATCAGGATTGGACAGCAACTTGCGATGGCAACAGCCCAGAACTATAACAAGATATTTTTGATCATGGAAGAGTCTGAAGGAAGGGAGTTCCAATCGCGAATTGTGCGGGGAAAAAAGAGTTATGGTACGTACTTAAAGAACAGATAGGGTGGTTAAAACAAGCACCGTTGTCGGTTCTCCTTTGAACTGGCTTACGCACATAAACGGAAGGGAGAGGAAGCAGAACCTCTTCGGAAAACAATTTGACGAAAAAGTTCCAAGCGATGGCACTGCCGGCGTTGCTGCAGGCTTGGTAGACCTAGGTCTTCCAAAAGCGCAGTTACGCTATGATTGCGATCGTAAATTCCAGTTATAGCTCTGGCAGCCCGACGTTGGACTCTTTCCAAGGTATGAATTTCACCAGCCAAAAAAGGATCCCAAAGTGCGCAGGCGTATTCAAGAATTGGGATAACTAGAGTTTTAAAAGCCCTCAACTTGACAGTAATTGTAGCATGTCTCAGGTTACGGATTAGGAAGCCAAGTGACCTACAAGCTTTAGCAATTGTATAATTAATATGCAGTTGCCATCGCAGATCACTGGAAAAAATACACCCGAGATATTTGTAGCTAGAAACAGACTCAAGAGCCGTACCATTGAGCTTATAAATTGTCTGATTAATGATGGTCGGTATACGTTGCCGAGAGAAGACGAGTGATTTACATTTATCAACATTTAGGTTCATTTTCCATTTAGCACACCAAGTTTCGATCATATTGAGATCGTTTTGTAAAGACTCACAGCTCTTAGGACCGTCGACCCGACAATAGAGAACCACATCATCGGCAAAGAGACGGATAGAACTAGCGAGACCCTCAGAAATATCGTTTATGTACACTAGAAAAAGTAGCGGCCCCAAAACACTGCCCTGAGGTACCCCAGAAGTCACTTCAAGACTCGCCGACTTTACTCCAGACACAGACACATAGTGGGAGCGCCCCTCCAAAAATGAACAAAGAAGGTTTATCAGGCAAGAGGGCACGTTTAGCCTCACCAATTTTAAATTAGCAGCTCATGTGGAATTACGTCAAACGCTTTTTTGAAATCAAGGAAAACTGCATGAACAGGAATCTTCTCATCGATTGAACGTAGAATGTCGTCAGCAAGCGAAATTACCTGCAGTTCGCAAGATAAACCTCTGCGAAAACCAAATTGATTACAATGAAAAAAGTTAACAGATTCTAAGAAATTTAAAAGTTGACTTTGCAAAATTCGTTCAACAAGCTTCGAACACAAACACGTCAAAGAGATCGGGCGGTATCCCGCAACAATACTACAGTCTGCTCCTCTTTTAGCGACAGGAATAACATTTGCCTGTTTCCAATCTGACGGGAATTCGCCCGACACAAACATTTTTTCAACAAGAACAGCGATCGGAGTGGAAAGAGGCAAAGCAAGTTCCTTTAAGAGTCTCCCTGGAACTCCATCCGGCCCAGCAGCTTTTTTAGGTTTAATCTTTTGGAGAAGTCGAAAGATTCCAAAACTGGTTATTTTTGGGTATTCCGCAGGGCCTAGGCCAGTTTGCCTTTCTAAAAGCATTTTCAGTGGTAAACCACTCGAACGTTTAGTGTAGACGCTGCAAAAATAGGTGTTAAGCTCATTTGCCATATCAAAATGATCGGTGGTCAGAGAGCCATCTGATGCTTTCTTCAAAGATGACAGGGTTTTGCTACCACGTAGCGATTTCATATATCTCCAAAAAGGACGAGAAGCATTTGATGCAATGGCGGAAGAGAGAAATTTGCTCTGAAGATCGCAGTTTACCCTGGTGGAGAGGGCTCTGATCTCTGAGTAACGGGAAAGGTCTCTGATTGATCCCGTTTTACGCCAACGGGAATTTGCGACCCTTCTGAAGGGCAAAAATCTGCAGGGCCGCTGGGTTTTAGGTTCCTGAGACATTTATAAAATTGCACGTTTGTATGCAAAATCTCACATTGTAAATGAGAGGTTTCCGATCGGAACACCTTCATTGGAACACATCTTTATCACAGGTTTAGATGGAAGAGCTCATTTCGGAAAAATTTGGAACAAGTAATGCGTTCCAGGAACGCTATTTTACTGTTGGAAATTTGTAACACATACGCGATTCCGAGCAAATTGAGTGTTCTAATTTTTCTTTCCCAATTTTGTGACAGGAAAATGGTGTTCCAGGAACACGCTATACGTCCAAAAAACGTGGTCTGATTAAAACCATCAAAGATGCGGAACGAATTTTAATCCAATAGCAGAACAATTTTATGAGACTGTTGAAAAAGTTCAAATCAACTTATTCAAGTAGGTACCTAAATTTAATGACATCAGAGCAGCGCTGACAAGCGTCTTTGCAGAATAGGAATGCTTAGAGGCTGTTCAAAGACACTCCAAAGGGAGGAGATTCCAGTCACGCACTGTCCTCGTTATGAAGGCATATTTCCCAACCTCACGCCGGAAGCGAAGAGGATTTATTTTAAAGTTATGGTCATGACGTGAATATAGTAGGTTGGGAGGTTAACATAATTTAACAGCTCTCCCCAGCCGCCAACATTAGCCAGGACTTGAAAAAAGGCAACGGCCTAGCAACCTTCCGTCGATGTGCCAGAGACCTCCAACCTAGACATGATATCATTTGCGGCAAGGCCTAGGTAGCAGGAGAATAAGGTGGTTTCCAGCGGCACTTTCGAAAATCATACCTGTGCGATATGGATTTTTCTGAGACATTTGTAAAACCCTGTTGGCCAACAAGGATAAGCATTTTTCTAAGGAGAATTGACTTCTTTCTGCCGAATTCTCAGGCCCAACCTTATTCTCAGGGATGCCATTTTCTTTCATTTCCGTCGGATGATAGCCTTTTGGGGATGTACCTCTAGGTACCTATACGAACTCCCCGCCATACTGGCTGTCACAAACAATGAATTTGGTGATGTATGATCCGGCAAAGGTTGTCCCTGGAGGCAAGGCCTATGTTTCCGGTATCATCACTCACTGGTTTGTTTAAAGCTACACTCCAAATCGAGCTCGCTCAAAAGAATGAGGGATGCATGCATCGTGATTGTGAAACGTGTTATTCCGAAAACGTTTTTGTTCGTTCTGAATCATGGCTCCATTGAATCCAGGTGTAAAGTTGACCAAGAGGTGAATGGTCGTTAAAAATCATAAAAAACGTGTGAACACATAAAACGAGCATAAAAATCATGACATAAAAATCAAAATCATAACAAAAATCTTAAAAACATAAACATGACGCAGAAAAAATATTTTGAAAAATATTTTTTTTAAACATAAAAGACGTTTCAGTGACATTTTAAAACATAAAAATCAAAATCATAACTTTGCATTGCAACAAACATGTGGTTCGAGTCCAAAGGTTTTTGAAAAATATCATTTGGAGGCTCGACCACATTTGCCCGCTTTGGGCCAATGTAGAAAGATTTCTTCACGTTCAAGGAGGCTGATGTACGTCCCAGAATGTAACACAATTTCCTGTCAGCAGACCTTCCAATTCGACCTTCAGGAATGTGGTTCCAGTCACGACCGTTGAAACTTTCGTTACGACGACTATCGCCTCTCTAAACACCTCTCTGCAAACGCAGGCGATGCTGTCCGACGATTTGTCATGCCATACTTTTCCCAAAAGAGAACTGTTGCCTCCGAAACGTTTCGTTCATTGTGTATTCAAAACTCTGCTGGATGCAGTAGAAATTAAAGCGCCAGAATCAGAGCTTGTCTTTTGAGTGTCAATTTCTGGACGTTTTATTTAAGTGATTGGCGTACAGGTACAACAATCAGAAGTTTGACGACAGGCAATATCAGCGAAGGCAGGTCGGTTAGGTCAGATTTTGTTTGTTAGCCAAAAGGGAAAGGAAAGGCGAACTGAAAACCACGTTCCAGAAATTGTTCCCCAAAATGGAGCTCTTGATGAAAGGGTGATGAACTTTACTCTTTTTTCTGGAGTTGTTTTTTTTGTTTTTGGAAAATCTCATCAATTTCCATTTTTGCACACATGGATAAAGTAATTCCGCCACCACTCTTCGGTGCATGCAAAAATCATCACTTGTCATGAATGTGTTTCATCGATTATTTTACGGTGTTGCCTCTTGTTTTTCTTCTTGGCATGTTGTTCATGATATCACCCTCCAGTTTTTTCTTCTTGGTATAGGAGTGTGTTGTTTTTTCTTTCAGCCTACTAATTCTTCTTGATATGTTGTTTTCGATTTCTGTCTCCTGTTTTTTCTTCTTGATTGTTGTACCTATTTTATTGCAGCCTCCTGTTTTTTCTTGATATCTTGTTTGTGATTTTAGCCTCCTGTTTTTTCTTCTTGATATGTTGTTTTTGATTTCACAAGCAGCTCAAAAAGAGAGAATCTAATAATAATTTCTCCGAAGTTGACTATTTTGTGTGATTTCGAAAATCGCATTTCGACAAGTGCAAAGCCGCATCAGTACGGCCAAGACTTTTTTGTGCGACCAAAATAATCACGTCAGAATGGACAGAGTTTTTGCACCAGACTTTTTCAGATCGTCCGTCCAAAACAGATTGCCACTTGCAACAATGTGCAAAGGAGAACATTGGAGAATTGACCGTTGCCCATTGTTTCGAGTGACAATCTGTTTTGGACAGACGATCTGAGAAAGTCTGATGCAAAAAATCTGTCCATTCTGACGCGGATTTTTAATCGCACGAAAAAGTTTTCCCGTTCTGATGCGGAATGTCACAATACAGGTGCAAGGGCCGAATTTTCAACACACTGGAACCAGGCTTTCTGAGAATGTGTTTGATCTGAGCTCTTCCGGTGTGTATTTCCAACATCCGCCAGGGCACTTCACCAATGGAGATAACGGGAAATCCATATACGAACAAACCTCTTTCGCAAACCGGGATATCTTGCCAAAGATCTGCTTTCCCTTTTCCATATGGCCTACCTAAGGAGGACCAGACTGGGATATGCATTCCCCTTGTAAAAAAGCTTCCCGCGAGTTGAATATTAAGAACGCAATAAAACTGTCATTTCACTTTCTTGCGTGCATATTCCCTCTGCTGCTGCTCGTTCTACTTTTTCCGCCCTTTTGTTTTCCGCGCCAATTTCGGAAATTTGTTACAAAACCGGGGAAGAACACAAAAAATGTCTGCTGCATTCTGCTCTGGCGACGCAAGGGAGGACTGTCGCTATGGATAACTGGGGCAGTCACAAAGGAATTGTTGTCGAGCGCGTTCCCCACTCCGGAGCGTTTATCCTTGCGAATTACGTTTGCCAGGATTCCTTATACCTTTTTGCGGAAGCACATATTTTTGCATTGCTGCGAACATTTTCAGTATACCTACAGGCTGATTCAAAAGTGACTTTACATGCCAGGAAACTACTTTCTGCAGCAACTGTAATCGAAGTTAACTTTAAAATGTCAGCCCCATTTAGCTATGCAGCACTATATTATGAGAAACCAGCAACGATGCGTAGTGCATGAATGCAGGGAATGAATACCTATACAATCTGCGATCTAATGAATTGTGTTTCTACCTGTTGTTACTTTTGCATCACAATGTATAAAAATGGAAATTCCAAGATCGAAAAACTCGGAATTTGGTGGCAGCATTTTAATGCATTTGACAGAAACGTTTTCTGAACGCATGCATTTTTGCCAGCAGCAGTATTTTTCAACACATTTTCGCAGGCAAAAAGGCAATTTCTTATCTTCGATGCGTGAACAATCCCAATGGAAAAACCTTTGCCAAAATTCACCAAAGGTATTTTTTCTAACATCGAGAAATTACGGATGGAACACCCAAAGCATCGTCCGGAAAATTGGCAACGCCATACGTGAACAGGGGCTCGAAATAGTACGTATTTATATCAATTATCCTTTCACATTCCCGCATACACTCCAGAAATTTACTGCTCCAAAAACCCTTGATGTATTTCGGTTCCGAGTCCATCCGCCAATTCAGTTTTTGGTCCTTTGCAGGCAGCAAAGCTAAACAATCTGACTTTATTGGCATCCACAACTAAATTATTTCAGATCCCGCAATAAAGTTTCTCCGAATGAACTTCCGCGAAATGCCCTAAATTATCCACATGTGTACCTACCGCCTGGACTAGACCACCCGGAATGAGAGAGGTCTTGGCCCGACTTGTTGTTATAATACTCCCGACCTCCCTCGAGCAGTTTTCAGTTGCGTGCTACCACGGAGCAGAGGCGTCGAAGCACTACGGCGGTCAGTGGTGCAACCGGGCCCCAATTCAAGACGTGAATGGGGAATTATCAAATGTGTGCTGGGAAAAAACAGTGAGAAGTTTCTTGTATATGGCTTATATTGGACAAAAACTGGTGTGTTATTTTCTCTCCGGTGACTTCTGCGGCACCTCCCCGGGGCCCTGTACTGCTTAAAATTGTTCACAGTGCGGCATGCTGCTCGGTTGAAAATCTTACCCCACAAAAATAAAATAAATGCTAAAATAAAAATGAAATTTTGTGGCACAAAACCAATAATATCAACCGAGGCATTTTATAAAATTCCTCCAAATGGGACACGTATTTACAATGTCTACTCGACCTGAAAGATTGCACATGCAATGAACAATTCCATTTTCTGACAACCTATTGGACATAATTAACATTTTGAAAAAACAATTTATCATGGAATTCCTAAAATCCACTTGTCACGACCAACGCAATGATGACTTGATCTTTCTTGTCGGAGACACATAACCGTGTAAATTAGCAAACGGAGCTCCATTTTCGCATTATAAAAGGGTGGAAGTCACCTTGGGACGAAGTGCTCGTGGGACAAAGTCTCCCTTGAGACAAAGTGTCCAGCATGGGAACAAACTGGCTGCCAGCATGGACGAGCGCATTCTCGGAAAAGTCTCCTTCGGGTTGATCTTCATCGGGCAAATTTTCCAGTTGTTTTGCAAGGGATATTCGGATCATACATATGGAACACCCGGGTAGCAGAGAAACGTGGCAGGAACGTTCCGCCGGAACATAGCAAACACTTGGCTGTGCTACGTGGCTGGCATTTGGATATGGTCAGTGTGGCGCCACGGTGCTGGCCACTATGGCAGGAATGTGGCTTTCTCTAGTGACAGCGATCTGTTATTCCACCGTGGTGGGGACATGGCGTGCTCCCGTGGCGAGAATGCTATTTTCCCCCGTGGAACGAAACAAACCACCGTGGCAATCACGTTCCTGTCACGGGAGCATGCCATGTCCCATCCACGGTGGAAAAAGACATCGCTGTCACTGGAGAAAGCCACATTCCTGCCATAGTGGCCAGCATCGTGGTGCCACACCGACGACCACATCCAAATGGCAGCCACCTGACACAGATAAGTGTTTGCCATATTCCGCGGAACGTTCCTGCCACGTTCCTCTGCTACCCGGGCATTTCTAATATAGGTAAACGGCAATCGAAAAAGCCATTGCGAGCAATGTTACACCGATTGAAATCGATTTACCGAGAGAAGAAATTTTCCAATTTAAAAATTTTCAAGTTCACATCTCTCATAGGCTTCTCAAATGTGTTTATCCTTTTAGGCAACAAATTTGAAGCACGGTTTGGAAATGGAAATGCGCCGCAATTTTTATCAGTGTATGTTGAAAACATCGACGGCTCGAAATTCCCCGACTCGGTTGAAAATGTTCTCAATACCCTTTTCCAGACCTCCCTCAGATTGCGCAAGATCAGTTCAAAGATCTTCCTTCGCGGAAACCTGTGTTATTGCCGCCAATATTGTTACAGGTATAATACAGATAGAATAGGAGTTCCAATCACTATCAGGCCCAATTTAGAATCAATGGCAACTTGCCCAGCAAAAAACCATGACGTTCGTGTAAGGCGTGAAGTTGCTCCAAGTCCTGATGAAATTGGATTGCCTCTGCATTAAGTAGTCCTTTGGAATTCCTGTTGTGCACGAGCAGTTATGTTATCTGACCAAAAAGGGTCACCGAATTGCAATGGGGGTGCCTTTTCTGCTAAGGTTAAAAAGTCAGACATCCTTATTCGGAAGTTTCGTTCGACCAAACCGCGCGCAGCCGACCTCGGCTAACTTTACTGGCTGCCGCGATGGGATGCGTTCAACATCATTAACTTCCTCTATCCGGCTCGAATCCTGCTGCATCCTTCTACTGCGGTGCAGTGGTCTTTGAACTTTGAAAGATATCCGCTTATCGATTTTAACGGAAACTAGTGATACATGGGGGTACATATACAGTTTCAACCAAAGGTCCCATTATAGCACGTTTAGGAGAGACTTTAAAGGTCTGTCTGGGGCCACCTAATTTCAACAGGGCTATAGATTAAACTTCACGCCTCACACGAGTATCATGATGTTTTGCGGCACAGCCGCCAACGATTCTAGATAGCTTATGAGTAACAATGAACTCCGAAGAATGTTAAATGTCCGAAGAATGTTGAAAAGTGTGGTGTATCGCAAGTTTATTGACAAAAAACACAAGTGAACACTGCACGCACAAGACCAGTGCGAGGCAAAAAAAGTTTTGTGTTCTTGTGCGCCTGGTCATCGTGGCCAAGAGACCATGCACCACCTGACCGCTTTGCGCAAATTTCGACATGGTGTTTTTTGCGAATCACCCTGTAGGTATAGACAAAGTTACATCCATGCGGGTAGAAAAGTTTCTCATTTCTCCAATGGTTTTGATTCAGCAAACGGCGCACATATCTATAGATAGACAGTGCAACGGGTTTTGATTTTATTGGAGCGTATTTTGTTTGCCAATGAATTAATTAAGTCAAACGCATAGGTATACATTCTGGGGAGGAAAGTGGAGACCAACCAAAATAAGCATAAGTCCTCCTTATTTGCAAAGATATTTAGAATCCCTCGTTGCGAGGGAAGCGCACGGAAATTAGAATGATGAGAGGTCTACCACTTGAGTGAAATTGTGTTTATTTTTTGTTTTTATTTGTTTTTCTTTTTTTTAATGTTCGTTGTGTAGTCATGTTTGCCAACATGCTTAAACTTTTCCTGAAATCAGACTTTTTCATTCAAGACTTTTCCCAGCTGAAGCGACCGATGGCTGAAGGGGACCCGCCGCGGTGCAGAGACCTTTTTCAATTCCAATTTTTGGAAATATTTGAAACTACGA